>CAJGYO010000410.1:0-252357 GCA_904845875.1 Miscanthus lutarioriparius | reverse complement strand
AACCACTGCATAAACAAATCTATAAGTAAAGAGAACAAGAAGTAGCCCTTTGCAGTAAGAGTTGCAGCAGCTAAAGGTTAAGCAAACCTTGGCTTGAGAACCCTATTTGCTTCCTCTAAGTAACTTGGATAGTTGATTCCCATCAAAGAAAGACAAAATATTGCAACATCTATAGAGGATGGCTCCAATGGAGTCTGCAGAGACACCAAAAAAAAGAAGGAAGAAGTTTAGTTCAATTAATTATTTGCATAGTAGTCAAAGATTCAGTGCCCATTTTATTCAGTTTGACTACTCCTATGTTCATCCTGGAAAAAAGGCAGAAGAACAGGAGATCTCTTTGGACAGTCTCTTCGAATAGAGAAGTCATATGTCTTAAAATTAATTCAACACTAGGATGATGACGGAATATTGGATGTTGTTACAGATCAATCTTTTTTTAGAGAGAGGGGGGGGGCATAAGAATCATAGGAACTCATTTGATGAAGCGAAGGCTCATCAACAAACAATAAGTGATCTATCGTTCTAACTGGGTCATCTGACACTTCAATTTCCTATAAGTTAGTGAATGCGACACTGATGCAATTATGTCATTAAAGAATACATAAAACAAAGTTTTTGCTTAATCGATGCACATCACCTCAAAGAAACTACATTATCTTAGTTATGTTACCTTCAACACATCCATCAAAACTAAATATTCAATTAAGCTAACTTTTACCGAAAATAAAATCGAATATTAACATCAAGGAAATATAGTTCTAGAAATTCTTTATCCATGTAAAAACATAGTACAATGGTAGATAAACTGTTCAACTGCAACTCTGCAGGTTCGTAAAAAATAAGTAGCGCTGAAATGGTCTTGTACAAAAATATTGTCAAAATATGGACCACAAACCCCCGTGATGTTGTTCTCAACCATTACCAAGAATTATGCAAAAACCAACCACAAGGATGGCAAAGAACCACCAGGAAAACGTTTAGCAAACTAACATAAAGGACAGATAGCTAACAGTGCAAAGCATAAGAAAGGTATTATGCAGCTTGCAGCCAGTGCTTACATGAGCCATATCACAAGCAATCACTGAAGGATCATCTGAAACAAGATCAATGGAGAAAACCTTGTTCTTCACATTTTTTGCAACTGCGGCATTGCCTGGGAAATATGAATAGTATTCTCATAATTGTGCCAGGTAAATAAAAAGATGTAAAAAGGAGGAAACTTGCAAGAAGCATCAGCTACAGGACAGTAAGATTAATCTTACCACAGCCAAAATCAGCAACAGTCCATGATGCATTGTGACTCTTCAACCAATTGATTATTACATTCACTGGCTGTTCAGGCCAGTGTGACATCTGCTCTTGATATCCTGTATGATACTAAGAGAGAAACGTGAATTCAAGCATGTAACCTCATGGTTAATTAGTTGCTTGAATGAATCCTTTTTTGCATAATAATCACAGCAATAAATTTTTGAGACAGATACTAGTATTAAAGCAAGAAGAATAAAATAATAACGTACCACATCAAAAAGATTAGGGTCATTTTTGAAGTAGTCAAACGCATCCTCTCCACTGAGAAAGATAAAGAATATATATGTGAAAATGTGAATGAAACGTGATAAGTGAAGCTCTGCTGTCTATGGATTCCAAGGTCTAACAGACCTTTAGTAATTCAGTACAGTATGCTTTACTAATGATAAGGCAACCAGCATATAAAGTCATATGGGGAAATTGTTAGCATTAGCAAATCACAGAAAGTAGGAGGTAATGAGACACAATATCACTATCATGAATTATCATCATTTGTAGAGAATAAGAGCTAACAAGACAACCATGTATGTATTGTCTAACGATTGTCATATGCAATCACAGAAAGTATAGCGTTCAAGCCATTCAAGACATAAAAAATCAACCAAAAACAAGTGTGATGTGTAGAATGCGAACCTGCAGGTGTATAGCTTCTCGTTTAACATTCTGAAATGGCCACCAGATAACCTTGCACGCATCTAAGATGTAACCAAACAACAAACAGATTAACAGATTAGTTAGTTCACAGAAAACAATTAAAGTATGAAACAGGGATAAACTCTATAATGAAGCAATATATATGCGGTCAGGTTTAAGTGTTTACAACTCCTACCATCAAGAATTCACAGTGCTAAATTTATCAAGTAGAACCAAATGAACACCAACTGTTATTTTTTTGTGCGAACTGGAGCAATGCACTAAGATACAGCAATGCACAGAACTAGGGGCTTTCCTTCATTTAGCTATGCCTTTTTCCCCTGCAGCTTGTCATAATCAGAGATGCAAAAGGACTACCAGCTCAATATCACAGAACTGCCCGTCATGTACTATATAAAAACACTAATACAGTAATCATCACACAAAGCACACTTGTTAACACTGGCGTCGCACATACACAGATTTTTGTTGTCCCCAATAAGCAGCCGAGGGATTCGATATAGTTTGCAACCCAAACCCTCTACTGCACCACTGAACACTCCCTCCAATCCGGTCATCCGGGTAAGATAGACTACCTTGTCCAGTAGGCTCGAGGTGTTGCCTCTCTTCGGCATGGCGGCGGCCTGGCCAGCGATGTCCTTGCGCCGCCGCTTGACCGGTGGGGACGACGGCGTTGGGGGCGCAGCCGCTGGAGGAAGCCCCCTCTGCGAGGAAAGCTTTTTGCGATTCCGGACGCCTCCTCGCCGGCGCCGCTTGCGGCCGGCGGCGGCCGACTCTTGCGGTGGATCCATGGGAGCGGGAGAGGGCTGCGCGAGCCGTGAGGATTGTCGGAGTTCCGGGTCGTGCGGCTGACGTTGTGGCCTACTGTCAGCCTAAGCTAGCCTGACACGGGGCGATGAAGCTCGCAGCAGGGACGCACGCCGCCGCCGCCACGACTGCGCGCAGAGCCGCGGAGGAGATAGCACTGCGCCGCCGGCCCGCCGCCACGCTCCGGTCTGTGTGAGCGGGAGTCGCCGAGTGGTGGGGGCGGGGGGACACCGATGCCAACTAGTTGGGCCACGGCGAGGACGCGAGGTTGGGCCAGGAGCCCAGGAGCGGGGGTGGCTGTGTCTGTGACTCATTTTGTTCGCTGGGAGTTGGGCATGTTTGGCATGGTTTCGGCAGTCGGCTCCGACGGCTCCGGTTCTGTTCCTGTTTGGTTCAGTGTTACGTGAGGGAATGGTAATGGGATCACCTGCCGGCGCTAACTGTTAGAGCATCGAGTTCCTAAAAATTTCTTCGTAAAACAGTAGAGTTTTCTACCTCGCCAAAAATATTAGGAGAAATAAATAAAATTATCTCCAATAATTTTCAATAATTCACTCCTAAAATATAGAAGACGATTTTCATCAGAAATTCTATACTATTTCTAAATTATCCTAACCACTTTTATATATTATTTCTCTATTGTGCATTTGCATCAAAAGCCATTTCTTACTCTTTATTTTTTTCACGCCTCTATCTTAGATTGGAAGACCGATCTGGCGTGTCTTCCACGCTTGGATATGTCCGCTTTGAATTTTTTTTCAAGTGCCAAATGATTGGGATGTGGGATTGAGAACTCTTGGATATAGTTTTTTTCTATTTTTATCAAAAACCCTAGATTGGGAGGCTTTATTGTAAACTTTTGGAGACGCTGTTATAGAGGAACAAAATACGCTACTTGTTTGGTTCATTGTTGGAGTGCTTCCCACCGCGAGTTCGATGCCACATGCATTGAGAGCTGCGGCGCTCTCTCTGTTAGCGCCTGGGGAGGGAGGGCAAACGGTCTTGTACTGTGCTGGATCCGTTTTTCAGGGTGACATGTTAGATCATCTCCAACGGTATGTAAAAAATACTCTTAAAAATAGGTTTTTTCCAACCTTTACAAAATATATTGGGAGATATAAAAAAGCTACAGCTCCAACAGTTCCTAAAGTCTCGCGTCTAAGAGCACATCTAGGAATTTTGGCAAGATAAAAAAGACTCATCTCCAACAACTCTCAAACCCACCTCCCAATCTTTTGGCACTTGAAAAAAAAACCATCCTCACGCGTGTAAAGTTACACACACGTATCGTTGCCCCAATCTGAGACGGAAGGGCGTGGGGAAGAAAAAAAAAGTAGGATAGGGTTCCTGGTGCAAATGTACAAGAGAGAAATAAAGTATAAAAGTGGTTAATGTGATTTAAAAATAGTGTAGGATTCCTGATGTAAAATTACCTTCTATCTTTTAGGTCCGAGATTTTAAAAACTGTTGGAGTTGTAGGTTTTTTATGTCTCCCAATATATTTTGCAAAGGTTGGAAAACGTGTTTTTGGGAGTAATTTTTTATACTATTGCTCCAACAGAAGATAATTTTATATTAGAAATCCTAAATTATTTCTAAATCACACTAACCATTTTTATACTTTATTTCTCTCTCGTACATTTGCATCAAGAACCCATCCATTTGTTTTCTTCCTATATCCTTCCACCTCCTGATTGCACGAAGATACGCTGCCAGCGTAACTTCACGCGCATGGGAATGGTTTTTCCAAGTGCCAAAAGATTGGGAGTTGTTAGAGATGAGTTTTTTTCAATCTTGCTAAAATTCTTGGATTGACAACTGTATCGTTTATTCTCGGAGAGTATCTAAATCTCCTCACAATCCTTTTTTTTACAAGATTAGAAAAAACCTCTCTCCAACAATTCTCAATCCATGATCCTGATACACTTTGACTACTTGAGAAAAACTTCCCAAACCCGCCTAAAGTTAAGCGCACTCCACGTCGTGCGTATCCTCCTTCCCGGTCCTTGGTCGTCTTCCCCCTCACGCGCATGCTCGACGACGATGGGCATACCCACTACCAAGTTCACGGCGGGTAGATCGGTTGACATGATTGGAGCTGCGGCGGCTTTTGCTTTGCTGCTTTCGATGTGCGCGCTAACTGCTTGCCGTCGAGATCCGGCCACCAAATGAATCGTTCGAACTACCACGGCCACTCGCTAGATGCGTGGTCGCGCGGAGATGCCGCCACTCTCTCCGCACTCGTGAAAAAGCGGTTTATAGCAACGGACAAATATTTTTAGGGGCGGTTGGTGATGGAGCCGCCCCTACAGTGACGTGCTCGGGATCCACGAGACTAGCCGCCCCTACAAATGAAACAGTAGGGGCGGCTGATGATACGAGCCGCCCCAACAAATGGGTAGGATTTGTAGGGGCGGCTCACTCACCAACCGCCCCCGATGTTTCTATTTGTATGGACGGCTGGTGATTGAGCCGCCCTTACAAATACCCCACGTACACCCATCCAAAATATCTACCGCCCTCTTCTCTTTCTCTCTCTGTCTCGACTCCCTCTCTCTCTCCCTCGCTCTCCCTCTCTCTCTCCCTCGCTTGTTGTGCCGATGGCCTCGGCTCTGAAAAGATCAAGATGCCCAAGAGGGGAGGTGAATTGGGCTAATTATAAATTTTTTTGCAATAATTAAGTCCTACAGTTAGCCCAATTAACCTCTTGTGCCTAGAAAGTGTTTCTATTGAACTAACGCACAAAATACTTGCAACCTAAGTTCTAATCCTACTCTAGCATGGCAATTCTATGAATGTAAGAACAAGAATTAAATTGCTCAAAATAAATGTTCAAAGTAAATGCTCAAAGTAAATAGAGAGGAGAGGAAACGCGGTGATGTTTTGCCGAGGTATCGGAGAGTCGCCACTCCCCACTAGTCCTCGTTGGAGCACCTGTGCAAGGGTGTAACTCCCCCTTGATCCGCGCAAGGATCAAGTGCTCTCCACGGGTTGATTCTTCGACACTCCGTCGCGGTGAATCACCCACAACCGCTCACAATGTGAGTTGGGTCATCCACAAGCTCTCTGGATGATCACCAAGCTCCCAATCACCACCAAGCCGTCTAGGTGATGGCGATCACCAAGAGTAACAAGCACGAACTCTCACTTGACCACAACAAGCCTAATGAGATGGGTGGATGCACACTTTGCTACTCTTGATCTCAGTAATGAGGGCTCTCTTTGGGATTCTCAAATCTCAATCACCTCACTAGTACCTTGCTTTTCTTAGCACTCTCAAACGTGTTTCTCAGCTGTTGGAATGAGCAAAAGTACCCCCACACACGAGTGGATGTGGTATTTATAATAAGGGCTGAAAACGAACCGTTATGTGCCTCTGTGGGGTGACCGGACGCTCCGGTCATGTTGACCAGACAACTTGGTCAAGATACCCCGAACTCCAGTGTTTCTGATGTGACCAGGACACGGCCTGGCGGGTCCGTCGACAAGACTGACCGAACGCGTCCGGTCGTGATTTTTCCTCTCCTGGAACCTTACTGGAGTCGACCGAACGCTGCCTCTCAGCGTCCGGTCACTTGACCTCTCAGTGTCCGGTCAAACCAGACACAATCACCTTGGTCAAATGAACTGATCGGGCTCTGCGCCAGCGTCCGGTCAACCCAGAACCAGCGTCCGGTCAGTATTTGACCCTCCGTTCACTTCCAACTCTCGATCATATGTGAATGAAGTTTGCTCCAATGGATCTTAGGCATATTTAGGAGCTACCTAGTGCTAGTTTTAACAAGTGTGCATCACACCTAACTCACTAGACTCACCTAGGTCAAGCTATCCGTCCATACCCCCCTTAATAGTACGGCCAAAGGAAAAACAAAGTCCTAAACTACTCTAAGTGTCACTCCAACTCCAATTGACACTTAGAACTAGTCCATCCTTAACCTTGTCGTCTATCCTTTGAAAACCGAAATGATTTCCATCGTAGGGGCATGACTACCTTGATTGCCCAATCGATCTCCATTACCATGACCTAACTTAATTGCCTCTACAAAACACACGTTAGACATAGTAATCTTGTATTGTCATTAATCACCGAAACTCAACTAGGGGCATAGATGCTTTCAGGCTCCTCACCCCGCTCGCGCGGCGCGGCAACCCTCCCCCCACGCCGCACCCTCCCTCTCCTCCGAGCCCCTCCGTCTCTCCTCCATGCCGCCCCTCCCTCTCCCCCACGCGGTGACGGGACCTCCCTCTCTAGCGGAGTCGCACCCCCCTCTTCTCCGCACGGCGGCACTCGGCGGCACACCCTAGGGTGGCGAGGGTTCTGGGGCGCGGCCTCCCGACGGTCGAGCGGGGCTCGGTGTCGCAGAACTGACCAATTTATAAGAGTACAAGTACAATGGCGTCCCGCAAGCGGTCGCACTGTCATACTTGAACCCATATAAACCCGGTAGTCCGTCGAGTACCACGACGGGTCTCGATAAATGATTTACAACAACCAAGATCGTACATGATTCAATATACATGCCACATATTACATAAAATTCACAGATACATTTTCATCATCAGAGTATGAAACCAGTTATTACAAACCGAGTTTGATAGATAAAGCGGAAGCAATTAAGTTCGAAAGTAAAGTTTCCAACATAGTTTGATACAGTGCCAAGATACGATCACGGTCCACAAAAGCATGTAGAAGGATTCATAAGAAGCCTGCCCAAGGCTTACTCCTCATCCACAACGGGATAGAAGCAACTCTTGCAATAACCATGATACACAGTGCCATCTGCAATATGGGAAATAAAACCCTGAGTATGAGAAGGTACTTAGCTAGACTTACCCGTCATAAACCAGAAATAAAATGACTCCAAGGATTATGCAAGGCTGTATAAGTGGGGATAGCTTGACAACATTTTGCATAAAAGCGAATAACTTAGTTATACAATTATGGTTCCAATATCAGGTTAATTATAACTATCCATCTCTAGATTAGCAACTATCATGTGCCAAACATGTGGTATATCCATTTAAAAGCATACAATAGTAACCATAGCGGTATTGCAATTCCATATTCATCCGAACCATCATGTTCCATAACACGATTACTACGATGTTGGGACTAGCCAAGTTTCTCACTATCCGGAGAGACGACGATTCGAATCGATTTCAACCAAATTGAAATTTATTCCTAACACAAACCCGGGCATACCGCGCGGCGACCTTAGGTCACCTTTGGTACAACTCGGTACACATTTCACGGCTCCATCATGCCGCCGCTGTCTGGGACACCAGATGCCGGACATTCGAGCCCTAGCACGCCTTAGTCTCGGTCCCGATCGTCCCCCGCAAGGAGCGCACAATAGAACGGGACCCGGCCTGAGTTGAGCTACTCGGCTTCGCGGTCGAAACGAGTTATCCGGCCAGCTAAGTGATAGGCATTAGTTCAATCTTGTCAAAAGCATCAACAACGGTACGGTCCTTAATTGACACAGACGGGGATAGATCCACACCCAAAACCTCCATGTCTTGTTACTTCTCTATCGACATCCCGCCCGGTCTCCATTTACATTACCCCATGGTTCTTTTCCACGATAGCAAATATAGCCAACCGTGCTCGGGTATCCACCTATATCTCGCGGTGACAAAATCACCCGACTTCTACCGGTCTAAGCATGGCTAAGCATATATTCGATCCTGGACCTATACCGGTTAAAGGTGTAATATCTGGACAAGGAATTTATATGCATCAAGTGGTTCCATTCAACTCTTATAACCTAATGCATCAATCATAAGTACTTAAGTAATCATTTGTAAAATACTGGGAGATTTAGAATGCTCCGGGGCTTGCCTCACAGAATGGAAGTAGGGCGGTGATCAGGACACTGAAAGGTCCTTGTTGGTTTTGGTAATTGAGTGACAACCTAGGTGGACTAATTGTGTTTATGTGAGATACACAGTGATTAGTCCACGGTACATGTGTATGAGCAACATATGCCATGGAGGTGAAAATGGCTTAGAAATGTTGCAAAGCTCACACATGTGATGATGAAGGAGCTTATTGCACATGAGACATGACATTGAGTCATGTGATCAAGGTGGAGAAGATCAAGACAAGACTTGGCTTGATGGACCGGTTGCAAGCGTGAAGGGCAAGTCAAAGGCTTTGGAGTGATGGACCATGTGGCGGTGAAGCTTGAGCAAGACTTGGCGCCCGATGGATGATGGCAACGGTGAAGGGCAAGTGAAGTCAAGATCGATGAACCAATATGATCACGTGATGATATGAAGTGGATCATATCATTGTTGATCGTGTTGGTGCATGTGTTGCATCAACATTGGAGGAGATGGAATGGAATGCGCAAGGCAAAGGTATAACCTAGGGCATTTCATTTCACCGGTCATAGGTGTGTAGAGAAGTTTATGACCGGGTTTAGGATAGATGGCCGTACTATCAAGAGGGGCAAACTTGTTTGCATATCGGTCATCTAGTGCCACTCGAGTGATCTAACTTTGCATTGTCGCTAGGATCGAGTGGCGTGGCAAGTTGAGTGGCTAACATCCTTTGGGAAATGATTGTGAAAATGCTAACACACATACACATGATGGTGTACACTTGGTGGTGTTGGCACATTTACAAAGGAGGTGGTGTTTGCAGGGGTGAGATGGGTTTGGGTCCCTCTCTCCTCCCGCCGAAACTTATGAAGTGAGATTCAACGCTTTCGGGAAAATAGAATGCCTATTTTCTATTGCTTGCGGATGCAAATTCTTAGTGGTTAGCACATTGGAGCAAGGGTGAAGAAGTTAGAAGTGAGAACGAGTTGGTCGCAAAAGATCTTTGGCGTCGGTCAACCGACCGGACGCTGGATCTGAATGCTGCCGGACGACTGGCGAGTTGCGTCGATCATTCGGACGTCTGATAACGCAGATGGCGGAGAGTGACCGGACGCCGGTGCGCGTCCGTCGCGTTCGGCCGGACGCGTCCGGTCATGCTCGGGAGCTTCTTGAAAGCGACCGGACGCCGGGGTTCTGCGTCCGGTCGGTTGAAGTCTTAACGTCCGGTCGGTGATGACCGTTGGGATCGAAAGATGACCGTTGAGCGTAGGGACACGTGGCGGCGATCGCGTGACCGGACGACGTGTGGTCCAGCGTCCGGTCGATCGAACCGGAAGCGTCCGGTCGTCCCGACCGTTGCCCAATGAAGGGTAACGGCTAGTTTAGCCCTTGGGGCTATAAATAGAAGTGGTCCTCGGCCATGGTGGTCTTTGAGCACCTCAAGGGACTTAGTGTCCATGCTTGTGAGTGCTTGGGAGCCCTCCATCACATATATACTTGATAGTGATCATTCGATTGTGTGAGTGAGCGATTCTAGTGCAATTGCATCGTGAGGTTGCATCGAGTGGCACTAGGTGGTCGTGTTGCAAGCCGGTGGTGCTTGTTACTCTTGGAGGTTGCCACCTCCTAGGCGGCTTAGTGGTGGTCTCCGTCGAAGCGCGCAAGAAGCTTGTCTTGGCGCTCGGAGAAGTGCTTGTGAGGGGCATTGTGCTCGCCCGCGGAGCCATGAAGAGCAACTCTAGTAAAGCGTGTCATTGAGCTACCCTCACTCAAGGGGTAGGTTCTTGCGGCGCCCGACGTGCGGGCTTAGCGGGTGATGCTAATTAGCCGCCGAACCACCAAGTGAGCGGTCGACTACAAGGGAACTAAGCGTGTTGGCAAACACGTGAACCTCGGGAAAAAATCATCGTGTCAACCTTGTTCTTCCCGTTGGTTTGCATCCCCATTACACAAGCTTGCAATTACTTATATATATATCTTAAGCTTGTGTAGTTGCTCTTGTAATTAGATAGCTTGTGTAGCTAGCTAATTATCTTCATGCTTGTGTAGCATAGAAGTAGCTCCCTTGCGTGGCTAATTTGGTTTTAGTAACCTTGTTAGTCACATTGCTTAGTTTGTGTAGCTAAGTATTTGCGCTCTCTAATTAGGCATTGGTTGCCTTGTTATTGAGTATTGCTAGTGAGCTTAGTTAGCTTTGTGCTTTTGCTTACTAGCATATATAGGAGCTCCCTTGTTACTTAAAGTACTAGTGGCATAGGTTTGTGTGACCTTGCTCCTAGAATTGTTTAGGAGAGCTCTAGCTAGCCCGGCACCTTAGTTGCTTTATTAGTATCTTTGCAAGGTGCTAGTGAACATATATAGAGGGGTGTAGTCTTGGCTAGACCGATTGTTTTAATTCCGCATTTTTATCGGTTAGCCGACGCGATTAAGTTTTAGAAAAGACTATTCACCCCCCCTCTAGTCCGCCATCTCGACCCTTCAGACACTCCGGAAGCTCTTAAGGATTCTGCTCCTCGCCTTTGGGAGCTGCGACTTGAGGATTCTCCTACTGGTCCCCTTCCTCTACTTCGTCGAATTCCAGCAACGTTATTTCTTCCTCCGATCCTAGATGCATGAATATGGCATAAGGTATTGCGAATGCATGCATGTGTACAAGTATAAAATGATGACACATGATGAATGCATTCGTATAAGTATTTTTAACAGCACGGTGTTAACAAATGCATCATATTTTACCGAGTAGGTGCATATCTCTCTTAATTACTTAATCAAACACATTTACAATTCATTCACTACACACAAAACAGCAGCTGCTTGGTTTACTCATAACAGAAGTTCTATTTATCCAAATGCTGTGATATTAGACTTTCTGGAAAGCTTATAAAATTGTCTACAACTCTTATTTAATCACCAAAAGCTAATTCACACTTTATCTTAACCAAAATAGACAATCAATCCATTGCTAACTTTAAACAGCTATAAATCCTAAACCGTTTGACCTATAGTCCTGAAATTTTAACACAAGACACATGATGAAGTTATCTACAACTTTGTTATTAACTATTTTTACAGCAAACATCATTTTTATCATGCAACTCATCAAACTACCGAATCTGTCCGGAAACTATTCCAATTCGCATTATAAAGTAACAATACTTCTACTTCATATAAGTATTCAAATTTTTACAACCCAAAGTCTACCAACAGTTTAAGCATACCAAATACACTCAAGAAAATATCATGGTGAAGCCCAAACTATTTATTTAAATGCCTTTATCAATTTACTAAGATACTTAGGTTAAAAAATAAACATATACCAAATGTGCATCATAAATTCTCAGAAAATTACAGTGGCTTACTAGTGCTACCAATAGACTACTGTAAAAGTTTCATGCCATTTTACCAAGTAAAACATCATATACAAAAATGACAAGGCAGCAAGGCTTGAAATAGCATAAATAGAAAACCCTATTGAAAAGTGTCAAGCAACAGATTTCCTATTTTTCTTAGCATTCATATACTACTAGGATAACCTCCAACAAATTTCATGAATATTGGATTCCTAAATAATTTATAAAAATTCATACAAGGATTACTTATTCATAAAAGAAAAATCTATAACTACAAATCTATGCATGCACTAGTCCTCAAATTTTTACCAAAGCCCATACATGTCAAGAATAGTTTACCACAAAAATGTTATAATTTTTGGAGCACAGGAACTCTACATATAAAATAAACAAGTTTACATGCATTCAAAAACACATTTCAAATCTCCATTTAAATCTTCTAAAATTTCTACTGTAAGTGCAAGGATCATATTTTTATTAAATACTACACTTCCTAAGTAACACTACCAAATTTATTTCACAATTTTGAAGCTACCAAACTGGAGATCTAAAATTACAAAACACACTCAAATCTGAAATATTTGAACTAGCCCTCAACCTTCTTTGTCATTGACCGGTGGGACCCGCTGGTCGAGAGGACCCCACGCTGCGTCAGTGTCTGAAGCGAGCAAGCAGCGCTTTGCTTGATGGTTGCGCTTCAGTCGGAGGCGGCGGCTGCTACTCTGAGCGAGGAAGGAAGCCGAGGCGAGGTGAAAGCGTCTTGTGGTGAGTCTGAAGCGAGTGCTGGGAGTGAAGTAGTGCACGTCGGCCTGCCTTGGCCATACCAAGCGGCGCCGTGATCTTGTGACATTGCAGCGTACCTCCACGCGGCGCGTGATGCCTGAAGCCGGTTGGCCATCGAGCTGTGCGATTCAGTTCGTCAGTCACTGCGATGTTAAGCCTGACAGCGCGTTTTGGCAGCGAAGTTCCTCACGATACAAAGCGATTCCCACGTAGCATCTTGTTCACTATGATTGTTCCACACCACCTTATAGAACTTAATAATCTTACTCCGTGTTAGTCTTTCCAACTCCTCTAATACTCGAATTGGCTTTTCCTCATAGGTTAAATCCGATTGAAGCTACACGTTGGTGGGTGCAATAGCTTCTTCAGGTACTCGAAGACATTTCTTCAACTGAGAAACATGGAAGACATCAAATATTGCACTCATCTCTGGTGGAAGTTGTAACTTATAAACGACATTTCCTTTTCGTTCCACAATCTTGTATGGCCCTACATATCTAGGTGAAAGCTTCTTTTTCATCCCAAACCTCTTCACGCCTTTCATGGGTGATACTTTTAAGTACACATAGTCACCCACTTCAAAAGTCAGTGGTCTTCTTCTTCTATCAGCATAACTCTTTTGTCTCGATTGAGCTGCCTTCATATGCTGTTGGATCACACGTACTTGCTCTTCAGCTTCATTGACAAAGTCAATACCAAAGTATCTCCTTTCACCGGGCTCAATCCAATTCAACGGAGTTCTACATTTTCGCCATACAAGGCTTCAAATGGAGCCATCTTGATACTTGCTTGATAATTGTTGTTATAGGAGAATTCAGCTAAAAGGTAACCATTTCTCCCATTAACCTTTTGAAGATATAACACAAGCTCTAAGCAAATCTTCTAGGATTTGGTTCACTCGCTCCGTTTGTCCTGAAGTTTGCGGATGATATCTTTGAACTTTTGATTAGCTTAGTTCCCAAGGCCTGGTGTAAGTGTTCCCAAAAATGAGCTATAAACTGAGGTCCTCGATCTGAGATTATAGTCCTAGGTACTCCATGTAGTCTCACGATCTGGGAAACATATATCTCAGCGTATTTCCCAACTATATACCGTGTGTTCACGGGTATAAAATGTGCTGACTTGGTGAGACGATCAACAATAACCCATATTGAATCGTGACCTTGTGGTGTCATTGGAAGGCCTGTGATAAAGTCCATACTTATTTCTTTCCATTTCCAACCTGGGATAGGCAATGGCTGAAGTAATCCGGCAGATTTCATATGAACAGCTTTTACTCTACTGCAGTTATCGCACCTAGCGACATAGGCTGCTATCTCCTTCTTTATCTTAGTCCACCAAAAATAGGTTTTCAAATCTTGGTACATCTTACTACTACCCGGATGAATAGACAATTTGGACGAGTGAGCTTCATCTAAAATTTGGTTCCTAAGCTCACGGTCTTTTGGTACCACAAGTCGGTCCTCAAACCATAACTCACCTCTTTCATCCAATCTGAAATGCTTGGTCTCTTGCTCTTACATTTTTCTCTTGATATGACTTATTCCTACATCTGTCTGCTGCAACTCTATGATTTTGCTCTCAAGTGAACAACTGATCGTGATATTGTGTAGTACAGCAGGGTATAACAAGTTGAATCTATCTTCCAATAATGCTTCCATAGTGTTGCAATGAGACTTTCGACTGAGTGCATCTGCTACTACATTAGCTTTTCCTGGATGGTAATGCACTTCTAAGTTGTAGTCCTTAATTAGCTCTAACCATCTTCGTTGTCTCATGTTCAGCTCTGGTTGGGTAAAGATATACTTGAGACTTTTGTGGTCAGTATATATATGACATACATTGGCCAACAAGTAATGTCTCCATATCTTTAATGCGTGAACCATTGCTGCAAGTTCTAAATCATGAGTGGGGTAGTTGACTTCATGCTTTCTCAACTGCCGAGAAGCATATGCAATAACTCTTCCTTCTTGCATAAGCACACACCCCAAACCTATGCCTGATGCATCACAAAATACATCAAAAGGCTTTTCAGTGTCTGGTTGTGCTAGCACAGGTGCTGTAGTCCTCAGAGTTCTGAGGGTGTGAAAAGCTGCTTCACATTCTGGTGTCCATTTGTACTTCTCATCTTTCTGAAGTAGTCTGGTCATTGGCTTAGCTATCTTCGAGAAATCTGGAATGAAACGATGATAATATCCTGCTAACCCTAGAAAACTCCGAACTTCATGAACCGAAGTTGGTGCTTTCCAATCCACGACCTCTTGTACTTTTGATGGATCTACAGAGATTCCATCCCTTGATAAGATGTGACCTAAGAAGGACACCTTGCTCAACCAAAATTCACACTTACTAAACTTTGCATATAACTTATGCTCCCTCAATCTGGATAGGACAATCCTCAGATGCTCTTCATGATCTGACTCATTTTCTGAATAAATCAATATATCATCGATAAACACGACCACGAACTTGTCAAGCTCGGGCATGAATACCGAATTCATCAGGTACATGAAGTAGGCAGGAGCATTCGTTAGTCCGAAAGACATAACCAAATACTCATATAAGCCGTACCTAGTGGAAAAAGTAGTTTTGGGTATATCCTCTAGCCTGATCTTTATCTGATGGTAGCCTGATCTCAAGTCAATTTTTGAGAATACCTTTGCTTTTGCCAACTGATCAAACAAGATGTCGATGCAAGGCAACGGGTATTTGTTCTTGATGGTCACAGCATTGAGTGGTCTGTAATCTACACACATCCTTAGTGACTTGTCCTTCTTTTTCACAAACAATGCTGGACATCCCCACGGAGATGAGCTAGGTTGGATAAGACCCTTGTCCAATAGATCTTGTAATTGAACCTTAAGTTCTGCTAACTCATTGGGTGGCATTCTATATGGCCTTCTTGATATGGGTGCTTTGTGCACTGCACTAACTCAATCTTAAATTCCACCTCTCTATCGGTGGTAAGCACAGTAATTCCTCCGAAATACATCCGGAAACTCACAAACCACTTTGGGATATCATAAAGTGTGGTGGTTTGGATAGCACAGGCTAAATGTTGGGGTTCAAAATTGCGGGAGAGTGGTACTGGAAAAGCATTCCCTCCCATGGGTTCTCTCAACATAATAGTACGGGTGCTGGTGTCAATGAGAACACCATGATCCTTCATCCAATTCATGCTTAAGATTATATTTATCGATAACCCCGACAATATTATCAAATCTGTTGTATACTCCCTCCCTTGTATAGAGATGAGCACGTTTTTAACTATCTTTTTGATAGAAATAGTACCCCCTGCTAAACTTATATTATAACCCCCTTTGCTTACTTCAATTATTTCCTGATCATGCCTAGATGCGAATGCTTGACTTATAAAGGAATGAGAAGCTCCTGAATCAAATAAAACAACAGCGGGATGCTTGTTGACAAGAAACATACCAGCCGTGACAACTTCTCCAGCGGGCACTTCCTCAACCGCGGTATAATGCACGTATCCCGGACGTGCCCTTGTGTTTGCCTGCCTCTGATTGTTCTTATTTGGGTTGCCATTCTTCTTGGGGTGGGGGCATTCCTTGGCCCAATGACCCATTTGGTTGTAGTTGAAACATAGCTGATTATTCCTAGGTCCTGTGGAGCTCCCCTGACTGCCAGTCCCTTTTGGTAAGGCAATAGTGAATGCCTTACGGAATGGTTTCTATGGCCTGCTATTCTGAGCTTTGGGTGGTGGAGGCCTAAACTTGGATGCAGGTGGACGGAATTGTGGCCTAGCTGTGATAGGCGCTCTAGCATGTGAAGATCCGGAGGCACCGGCCTCGAATGCCCTCTTGCAACTCTTAGCAGTTGCATGCATATTATTGTGGTTTTCCTAGGTCAGAGCATCACTAATAAACTCATTGTATGTGGCACACCTAGAATTGGCCATGGTCTTCATCAGTTTGGTACCCAGACCCCGTTTGAAACTCTCTATCTTTTTCTCCTCAGTATCCACAAAACCTGGAGCATATCTGGACAGATTGTTCAATGCGTGCATGTATTCTATGAGAGTCTTCGTTCCCTGAGTGAGCCTCATAAATTCAGCCGCTTTCATGCGCATTAGGCCCGAGGGAATATGATGTCCCCTAAAAGCCAGCTTGAACTGTTCCCATGTCACTCGCGCATTAGCAGGTAGTGATGACAAGAAATGTGCCCACCAGATCCTTGCTGGTCCTACAGCTGATGAGAAGCATACTCAGCTTTCAGATGCTCGGTGACTCTTAGTAGGCGAAAGAGCCACTCGTCAGCCTGTAGTGGTTCCTCAGCCACCTTGAAGATATGAGGCTTTGTATCTAGAAATTCCTTGAATGTACTGTGCTGATTTGGCTCGGCCCCTGGTTGCTATGGGTGGCCACGAGCGGTGTTCTGCGCAATGAGGCGCAGAGCTTCTTCCATTGTCCTTTGGCTCCCCAAGAACTGAGCAAAGAACTCCTGAGCAGACGGCGGCGGCGGTGGTGGTAAGTCATCACGATTGCCATCATGACTGCTACCAGCTCCTGCTCGGGTGCATGTCATCTGCGAAGTTGCAAAAATAAGCGATTATTGGTGGATGCCACAAGATTGCAGATGAATTTATAATCATGCCAAACTGAAATTACTGGAGAAAATTCTCAAATTCGCAATAAAAACAGAGGCATAACAATTCATTCTCGCAACATGACACCACCACTTTTATCACTTATCGGACTCGCACCGTGTTAACATACTAGTCACTAGGTGACTCTAATCTTCATTAAGATCGCTGTTGAGGTCGGAGATAGGATCATCCTCATTCTCTGGCTCCACTTCTTTCTTGTCTCAGCCGTCATCTTATATTAACATTTCTGGATCTTCGTCTTCCTTACTAAGGATCAGGTGCAGGTGGTTGTTCAAATTATGCACCTCATGCTGAAAATCCATCACAACATGCTGGGCCCGTGCAAGCTGCTGGCTCAAGTCCCTTTTATTCCAGTGGTAGAGGGGCGGTTCATGGTACCCCGCAAAGTGCAAAACTCTCACAACAGGGTAGGTGTTCCGAAAACCATCAGGAAATTCTCACTCCAACTGGTGTTGCCATCGGTACCATCAACATGTACACTTTTGTGAGACAAGACCATAATGGATAAGAGTTACATAACCGAGTAAGAAATTTATAAGGGGAGGAACAATGTAATTATTTAAATGATAATTATCATGATGCATGCTCGTTCCGTACGTCCTCACAAACTTAGGAAAAATTTGTTTCTAGCGGTAGACACGGTGGCATACATACGTTCTTTCATATATAGCGTAACTAGTCGAGCTACATGTTTTGTTGTTAGTGTACCTGCATAAGAATTTCATTTCAGTCCAAACCCATAAAGAAGTATGCATAATGTAAATTTAAATACTTTCATATATGTATACCCATACATATACTTCCGTATCAAACTACCCGATAACAATTTAAACCCACAATTAAATACGCACAATATACACACATAAGCATGCATACATAGCCGTACCAAAACTAACTCTCCCCGACCGCATGCTCACATCTTGCGGTCATGTCACTCATCTTCTTACCTTGGCGTGAGAGGCATTTGATCCATACATTACCATTCAAGTGAATGGCATCCATACAATAGCACGCCGTATGGACGACATTTAAGTAAAAACCCCATGTTAGTACTTAAATAGCCACCTAATAGTCCTTAATTTGGGCATAAGGAAAGTGATCATTGGCACACTTTAGATTTCAAATACCTATTATATAGCTATCGGTTTGCTAGAGAAGGGTTTTGGAAAACAAAAACTTTTGTTTTAAATACACATGTGACAATTAACGTTGAATCTTGCTCGATGCCACCGTCAGTAGAACCGACCAATTTATAAGAGTACAAGTACAATGGCGTCCCGCAAGCGGTCGCACTGTCATACTTGAACCCATATAAACCCGGTAGTCCGTCGAGTACCACGACGGGTCTTGATAAACGATTTACAACAACCAAGATCGTACATGATTCAACATACATGCCACATATTACATAAAGTTCACAGATACATTTTCATCATCAGAGTATGAAACTAGTTATAATAAACCGAGTTTGATAGATAAAGCGGAAGCAATTAAGTTCAAAAGTAAAGTTTTCAACATAGTTTGATACAGTGTCAAGATACGATCACGGTCCACAAAAGCATGTAGAAGGATTAATAAGAAGCCTGCCCAAGGCTTACTCCTCATCCACAGCGGGATAGAAGCAACTCTTGCAATAACTATGATACACAATGCCATCTGCAACATGGGAAATAAAACCCTGAGTATAAGAAGGTACTCAGCTAGACTTACCCGTCATAAACCAGAAATAAAATGACTCCAAGGATTATGCAAGGCTGTATAAGTGGGGATAGCTTGACAATATTTTGCATAAAAGCGAATAACTTAGTTATACAATTATGGTTCCAATATCAGGTTAATTATAAATATCCATCTCTAGATTAGCAACTATCATGTGCCAAACATGTGGTATATCCATTTAAAAGCATACAATAGTAACCATAGCAGGTATTACAATTCTATATTCATCCGAACCATCATGTTCCATAACACAGTTACTACGATGTTGGGACTAGCCAAGTTTCTCACTATCCGGGAGAGACGGCGATTCGAATCGATTTCAACCAGCTGGGAATTTATTCCTAACACAAACCCAGGCATACCGCGCGAAGGCAGCCTTAGGTCACCTTTGGTACAACTTAGGTACACATTTCATGGGTCCGTACCGTGCCACACAGTCTGGGACACCAGATGCCAGGACGTTTAGGCCTAGCCTGCCCTTGGTCTCAGTCTGATTGCCCCCGCAAGGAGCGCACGATAGAACGGGTCCCGGCCTGAGTTGAGCTACTCGGCTTCACGGTCGGAACGAGTTATCCGGCCAGCTAAGTGATAGGCATGCGTTCAATCTTGTCAGAAGCACCACCAACGGCATGGTCCTTAATCGACACAGACGGGGATAGATCCACACCCAAAACCTCCATGTCTTGCTGCTTCTCTATCGACATCCCGCCCGGTCTCCATTTATATTACCCCATGGTTCTTTTTCACGATAGCAAATATAGTCAACCGTGCTCCGGTATCCACCTATATCTCGCAGGTGACAGGAAATCACCCGACTTCTACCGGTCTAAGCATGGCTAAGCATATATTCGATCCTGGACCTATACCGGTTAAAGGTGTAATATCTGGACAAGGAATTTATATGCATCAAGTGGTTCCATTCAACTCTTATAACCTAATGCATCAATCATAAGTACTTAAGTAATCATTTGTAAAATACTGGGAGACTTAGAATGCTCCGGGGCTTGCCTCGTAGAAAGAAAGTAGGGTGGTGATCAGGACACTCCGGAAGCTCTTCAGGATTCTGCTCCTCATTTTCGGGAGCTGCGACTTGATGATTCTCCTACTGGTCCCCTTTCCCTACTTCGTCGAATTCCAGCAACGTTATTTCTTCCTCCGATCCTAGATGCATGAATATGGCATAAGGTATTGCGAATGCATGCATGCGTACAAGTATAAAATGATGACACATGATGAATGCATTCGTATAAATATTCTTAACAGCATGGTGTTAACAAATACATCATATTTTACCGAGTAGATGCATATCTCTCTTAATTACTTAATCAAACACATTTACAATTCATTCACTACACATAAAACAGCAGCTGCTTGGTTTACTCATAACTGAAGTTCTACTTATCCAAATGCTGTGATATTAGACTTTCTAGAAAGCTTATACAATTGTCTACAACTCTTATTTAATCATCAAAAGCTAATTCACACTTTATCTTAACCAAAACAGACAATCAATCCAGCGCTGTCCAGAAATTTCAGAGATCAAGCAATTCGGAAATGCTAACTTTAAACAGCTATAAATCCTAAACCATTTGACCTATAGTCCTGAAATTTTAACACAAGACACATGATGAAGTTATCTACAACTTTGTTATTAACTATTTTTACAGCAAACATCATTTTTATCATGCAACTCATCAAACTACCGAATCTGTCCGGAAACTATTCCAATTCGCATTATAAAGTAACAATACTTCTACTTCATATAAGTATTCAAATTTTTACAACCCAAAGTCTACCAACAGTTTAAGCATACCAAATACACTCAAGAAAATATCATGGTGAAGCCCAAACTATTTATTTAAATGCCTTTATCAATTTACTAAGATACTTAGGTTAAAAAATAAACATATACCAAATGTGCATCATAAATTCTCAGAAAATTACAGTGGCTTACTAGTGCTACCAATAGACTACTGTAAAAGTTTCATGCCATTTTACCAAGTAAAACATCATATACAAAAATGACAAGGCAGCAAGGCTTGAAATAGCATAAATAGAAAACCCTATTGAAAAGTGTCAAGCAACAGATTTCCTATTTTTCTTAGCATTCATATACTACTAGGATAACCTCCAACAAATTTCATGAATATTGGATTCCTAAATAATTTATAAAAATTCATACAAGGATTACTTATTCATAAAAGAAAAATCTATAACTACAAATCTGTGCATGCACTAGTCCTCAAATTTTTACCAGAGCTCATACATGTCAAGAATAGTTTACCACAAAAATTTCATAATTTTTGGAGCACAGGAACTCTAGATATAAAATAAACAAGTTTACATGCATTCAAAAACATATTTCAAATCTCCATTTAAATCTTCTAAAATTTCTACTGTAAGTGCAAGGATCATATTTTTATTAAATACTACACTTCCTAAGTAACACTACCAAATTTATTTCACAATTTTTGAAGCTACCAAACTGGAGATCTAAAAATTACAAAACACACTCAAATCTGGAATATTTGAACTAGCCCTCAACACTACTGTCGCTGACCGGTGGGACCCGCTGGTCAGAGGACCCCATGCGTCAGTGATACAGAAGCAGAGCAGCGGCGCTGCGCGACGGTTGCGCTCGGTGCGGAGGCGGCGGCTGCTGCGGGCGAGGAAGGAAGCCAAGGCGAGGTGAAAGGCGTGCGCGGCTGAGTGCGGGCGGTAGCTGGGAGTGAAGTAGTGCACGTCGGCCTGCCTTGGCCGCGCTGGGCAGGGCGCCAGTGATGCGCGGCCGCTGCGGACCTCCACGCGGTGCGCGATGCCTGAAGCCGGTCGGGCATCGAGCTCGTCAGTCACTGCGATGTTAAGCCTGACAGCGCGTTTTGGCAGCGAAGTTCCTCACGATACAAAGCGATTCACCGAATGACCCTAAAACAAAAATTGTAGCCCTAAGTACCATATCCAATTCTTGTTTAGAACTCAAACTCTAATTCTCAACCAATCTCGAGTTATGTCTTCCTAAAGTAGGGCTGTCAGTACTGTCAGTCGAGCATGACTTAGAAAAAATTTTATGTGTTGAAATGTTAATTTTGCTAATTCTTGTGATCCAAATTCAAGCATGCTAGGAGCTAAACCAGTCAATGACCCAAACATAAAAAGTTGTTCCTTATATCAAATACTACAACTTTGCTTTAGTGACCACCTCCATGCAAGGTCTCTAGCACCTAGTTCAAATTTTGTCAAACATGTCACATTTAAATGATGATACACTTCAAACTATGGCTTAATGACCTATTTACCCCTAACCATGAATATCAAAGTTGTTCATAATGATACTCTAAACATGTTTAGGCTAATTGCAAGGTCATACAATCATTTTATGTATTAGTCACTCATAGAGCTATTTAGTGTAATCACATGAAACATGACTTAAGGGCTTGATCATGGGAAGTGACATTCATGAACAATGTTCCATTTGCTAACCTAAGTGTTGCTAACATGTTTTTGTGACTTATATCAACCAATCACATGTATACACTCATAATCATATGCATATTCACCTGGAGACATGAAATAATGAGAAAAGTTGCATACGTTCAAGGAAACATGCGATAACAAGCAAATGTTGCAGATGTTTCGATCCAATGTTTCAATTGTAAATGCTTGTTTATGAATGCTTGATGATCATGCTCATGTTATGCAAGTCAAGTTATGCAAGGCTAATACCTAGGGTGTTACACTCGGTGCCCTCCTCCAGTGCCAGCAGTCGCGCGGGGGGCCGTCCCCCTCCTCCTGCGCCGGAGGCGCACGGGACCCTATCCCCTCCCCCCAGCGGAGGCACGGTGGCGGAGCTCGATGCTGTGGCTCGGTGGCGCGGCCTCCCGTCGAGCTCCAGCGGTGGCGGGACTTGGTGGCGCGGTCCCCTTCACCTTCTCTCCTCCGGCGCGCTGCTGGAGGCCGCATGAAGCACATGGTGGTGGCCACCACCAGATCCGCGCGAGGATGAGCTCGATCCAGCGAGGACCAGCCCAGATCTGAGTGGCCACCACCAGATCCGGCGAGGACGAGCCTGGATCTAACAAGCGGGTGCGGCGGCGAGGATGAGCTCGATGCGGGTCGCGGGGAGGCAATACTACGAGCGGCACAATTTTTGTTCTCTCAAAGTTTCATGCTATTAACATGTGCAGGCATTTGTATTATTGTATTTAACTGTTTATTGGGTCATAGTACTATAGTGTTTTTGTCTAGTTTTCATTTGATTCATATAAAAGTGTCGTTAATTCCTGCAGATCGTGGTTGGAAGGAAAGGATCAGAGCTTCTGACCAATGATGCTGGTGAAATCACAAGGCAAGAAATATTGCTTGCCTTGCCTGTGGCCTGTGGTCTGATCATTATCTAGCTTATTTAACTTTCCATCTCTGTGAACTGTGTAGTCATCTGCAGGGTATGTTGAACCGGACAGTAAGAATGTTAGAAGCAGGGATAAAGCCCGTGTAAGCTTCTTGCATTCCTGTGGTCCTTGTCAACTATTTGCAGTTAGCTTACTTTTGCTGACTGTGCTGAGCTTTTATGCTAGATTTGTTTTTTATGGTGAGTCACCTGAAATGAAGAAAAAGGAGCTTGCAAAAAGGTATGCGTCAAATTATTTCTTTGCTCATATTCACTATTAAATCTCAATACACACATTTCTGATATTTGCTATTATTTAGGTCCTTGAAGAGGGATGATGCTACCCAAGATCTTAACAGAGCTATGGAGGTTGGTCCTCAATGTAGTTTTAGAGCTTTCTTACCGACCTTGTTTATCTTTTTCATTGTTTTTGATGGATTTCTAAAGTGCCAATTGCATTACAGATTGGGGATGAGGATGCAATTGAAAAATTTAGTAAAAGAACTGTCAAGGTAATGATCATACTCTTTCAAGAAATAAGCAATGAAAAGTGTCCTTGAATTTATATCAGATGAAGCAACCTTCTAGTCTTGCATGAAAGATGTCATTTGGAGTCTCTTTAGCAAAACGGTTTAAGCCTTTTAAGCAAATTGAGAGTGTTAGTACTATTTTTTGTTAACTTGTGGAGTCATTCTGAGCATGTACTGTGATTTCTGCCTTCCCTTTCCAGGTTACAAGAAAACACAATGATGACTGCAAGAGGCTGTTAAGATTGATGGGCGTCCCTGTGGTTGAGGTATCATTATTGCTTTTGTCCATCTGTCAGTTAAGTTGTTTTTCTTTACTTTTCTATACAGATCAGCTACTGCCGTTTATTGATGTCTTCTTCCAGTGCCAAGGGGGGTCAGTAGAATATTGATAATCTTTTGAACTTAAAGAATGGTTTTGCACTAGGATGCTTTAAGCGTTTGGTTAACTCCTATTTGTATGGCTTCTCAGACAGGTTTAAGCCATTCCCTCTGTCTTGTATATTAGCATTCCTGAGATTTTTAGCACAGATTAAGCATGCAGGGAAAACTTCGATGCTCCTCTCTAAAGCGCTTGAGCCTTGGGAGACAATTTAATGAGGGCTGTTTTGAGCTTGTGACCGAGGTGGAATATTCTTAAAATACATACATATCTCTAGACTCTACATATCTCTAATAGTATACAGTTTTTAAACACCATAGATACATGGCCTGAGGGACTACATTTCAAGTTGAACTCATGAGTCAGCCCTCTAGGTTCATGAGCTTAGGGCTCTAGAAACTTTTTAGGTAAGCTTAGCCAAGTTTCTTGCTGATGGGGATTAAGCAGATGGCTTAACTGAAAATAAGATGTCTTTTTGGTATCGATTTAAACTTATTTGCTGTTAAGATTGGGCTTTAACTAGTACAAATAGACCATTGCTACGCATTGCACACGTTGATATGTAAACTTTGGCAATCAATAGCTGCCCACACATGATATAGATATTATCACTACGGAGAAAAACACAATTTGATTTTTTTATCGGGTGCGGGTGTGATTCTTCTGTCTGGACCACATTCTGTACTCTGATTTGATGGCAGCAATGCAAGCATGGTACCTGGTCTTTGTGATCTCGTACTGTTATAGAATCATAGGTAATAAGGTAAAAGACCACAAATCCTTTGAAAAACTAGCCCAAGCCGTGGAACCGGCATGTAATTGGACCGCTTCTACCTTTTTACGGAATTACACGTAGCTCTCCTGCGTGTTCGAGAAAAAAGATAATAAGTAATTAAGTTTCCTGATCACTTCCACAGGCACCAGGGGAGGCTGAAGCACAGTGTGCAGCACTTTGTGAAAATCACCAGGTATACCAAGTTAATTCCTGTATCTTAGCATAATTTTATTTTTTATTCCATTCTGAGTTGTGAATGCCAGGTTTATGCTGTAGCTTCAGAGGACATGGACTCACTGACTTTTGGTGCCCGAAGGTTTCTTCGTCACTTAATTGACCTTGGTTATAAAAAATCTCATGTGACAGAATTTGATGTGTCAAAGGTATCATCACATATTTTCTTTATCTTCTTTTATCCTATAGTGTCTTAGCCATTCTTTATGATTTTCCAGGTTTTGGAAGAACTTGGACTCACGATGGATCAGTTCATTGTCTTAGCATTGTTGTTTAGCTGTTAACATCTTTAGCTATCTAGGCAGCATGATAGCATTTTATGGTCAGTCGGACCAATATTTATGTTGTAGAGTTTCTCATCTAACAAGTTAGCATTAAGTAATATGTTCATTGTAGTTGAACCAATACTCATGTTGTAGAGATTTGAGTTTCAGTACAATCGCAGAAGAAGATAAGTCATGATGGAGTTGTGCATGAAAAATATATGTTCTAGTCGAATTTGAATTGTAAATTTGAATTTTTTTTTTGAACGGAAAAATATACTGTAGGGGCGGTTGGTACTGTAACCGCCCCTATAAATCGATTTATAGGCCGCCCCTACAAATTGATTTGTAGGGGCGGCTGATAACACCAGCCGTCTCTACAAATCGATTTGTAAAGACGGTCTGGGAACCGTCCCTACAAATACATAATTTATATAAACAGTATGGTAGAAACGGCTGGCTGAGCCGTGTCTACAAATGATGTTTAGCCGCCCCTACAAATTATTATTGTAGTAGTGCCGGTGCTCGTCCAGCTGCCTAATCAGGTCGGAGCTCGCCCCGTACTACGCCTTCGGCCTTCCACAGGCTCCCGGCGTCCAGGAGATACATGAACGTCATGTGCAGGTCCACCAGGAACACAGTGGCGAGCGTGGAGGTGCCGGCGTTCATGGCGATCCACTACATCAATGCGTACGAGGAGGAAAGCAAGGACAACAACAGTGCCGCGGTCATCATCGACTGCTGCGACCAAAGTTTTTGATGTTTTTAGAAGTATTTTTTGAAAATGACTGGAGATGGTCTTCTTTTTTTCTACTAATATCTTTTTAGAAATTACAAAACTACATATTTTTGGAAAAGAAAATATAGTATACTCGTCGAGATGCTCTTACGGACCAAGCATCCAAACATAAAATAACATAATCTCTTATACGCTGATGGGGCGAAAACGCCGAACCAAACAGCATGTTAGTACGATGCCCACTTGATCAGCCCTCTAGTACTTCACCAGTGAAGAACTCGTCACATTACATAGAGCAATCCAACGAGAAGCTGAATGGCTCGACGTTGCACAGACCAATCCAACGAGAAGCTGAATGGAATGAGCCGTAATGATTTTCCCCCGGTTCCTACACTACGTGAGCACCTATCTATCTATCCCGTTCCTCCGAGAAGCTAGGGGGTGTTTGTTCACTCTTTACCTCCTAAATTTAGTCTCATTAAGTCACTTTTACTCAAATACTACAATTAAATAGACTAAAAAGTGCATTAGCTAACTAGTCACCCAAGTGTTGCTAAATGAAACTAAAACTCACCTTTTAGTCAGGCTGCAAACCTTTTAGTCATTTTGCAGTCAAACACCCTAACTAAAAAGGGACTAAAAGGCCTCTTTTAGTCTACCAAACCAAACAGAAAGGTGACTAAACTTTAGAAGCTGATTTAGGTGACTAAACTTTATTGTAAGCCTCTCATTTCCTACATTAGATGTGTTGGTGCTTTATAAGTAGTCAGTCTTAGATATGCAGTAAAAGTTACCTATCTAGAAAATGCAAACGGAGATTTCGATTAGCGCAGTGATCCCTCCGATATATATTGTTTATAGACAAGTAGATTTCAAGAGAAGCTTCATCTTCTAGTCCAGACTAAAGCAAACATGTGCGGAGTTTTTTAAATAGTATAAAGAAGCTTCAAATAACTTCAAGTTTGATTTGTCGGAGATTTGAATCTCCTTCAATCTCACTCCAATCACCATCAAACCAAACAAGCCCTAAAGGAGCTGCCTGACGAGCTCGCGGCAGGGTATGAGTAAGCAAACAGGCACTGCCGGGCTCTTAAAAGCTGTTTGTTAAACATAACGTCTATTGGGTGAACCAATTGACCGCGCTGGTTGGACAGGGGCAAAAACGGAATTGTCGGTCTTATTGGTCTCCCATACATGAGCCTTTGCCAAGCTCAGAATTCAGAAATCTGCTGAACAGTAAAGATTTCGATCTCACAGTTATCTCTGTACATACATGACAATAATAGATACATTATACAAATTACAAATCCAAAACCGACATGATTCTAAGCTAGCAACGAAAGCTGGTTCCTGCATCTGCATGACTGGCCAGCCCAATGGACTTCCACAGATGCCGTCGCGGACCTATTCTAGTTCATCTCTACTGTAAGACTGTAAGGCTGTAAGTGCTACATAAATCAAAAAAGTGATGTAAAAGTCAATCTTCAGCTCTAAAGTGGGGACTAAATAGACATGAAAATATATTTGTTTAAATTCAGTATGATATATATGGCATACCTGGTTGTTTGACTACAGAGTTTTCATCCCTGCTATTTGAACAGCATTATCAGTCAGATCCCTTCAATTTTCTAGGCCGCTTGGACTGGGGTGGTGATGGAGGCGCATCTATAAATCTTCCAGTGGTCTGGCAAAAATGATTTGAGATGAAATGAATCCATAACATAGTTAAAAGCAGATGAAAAGATCAATTGAACTCATATAGGTCCATAGTAGTAGGAAATACTAGGCATCCATTAAATTGTCTGTAATCTAACAGACATTGTAGAAACAGCATGGATACTTCAATTCAAAGACATGCATGTACCATAAAAGAAACCGAGTAAAGTTTAACAGCAGAATTAAAGTTTAAAAACAATAAACCTTCCGCTTGTGGTCCCGTTTGCCTGCTCTTTCACCTGATGTCACATGAAGCAGGATAATGCAAAATATTAATAGGCAACCCCTCATATTGAAGACGGAAGGCGTAAAAAACTGAAGTGTCTGCTTTTAAATACCTGTAAACCCAATTGTATCATGGATGAAGGGCCGATCAATGTCCCTTTTAGAACGCTGCAAATAAATACACAATAATGTTGTTAAATAGAAAGCAACTAATGTTTGGAACCTGATAAGGCACTAGCCAGCGAGCATAACTATTACCGCAAAAAAGGGGAAACATATTTCACTGTCTCAGCAATAATTTTCCACTAGACCTTTTAGATGGTTCCACTAGACATTTCAGTTAACAGGATATTTGGATCTTGAAGTGCTGTGAATTAACATATATTGTCATTGTTTTGCACAACCCGTTAATACCCCACTAAGCTCTTCATATCTTCTATCAAGGAACTACTTGAGACAGCCACATAACTCTACGACAGATTAGAACAAGAGGAAGCCTATTTGCATTCTGACGTATCTATTCTCCAAGGTTTATGACTTGAATGACTTCACATTATCTTACAACAGTTCCACACTGATAAAAAGAAGAAAAAGGCAGGTAATTCATATATTATATTATATACCTTAGGTGTGCTTGGTGCCTCTGTGAAGGAACTTTCCCGGTTAGCTGAAACTTCAGCCTCTTTAGTTTGCAGCTATTAACATAAAAGACATGTTAGCTGAAGGGAAAGAACAAATATTTGAAGATATGCTTAGTTTCCCCCTTTTTCCCTTCCCATCTTATTCAACAGGTGCTTCGGAAAAAAGAAGATAAAAAATGGGAATCAACACTTACCTAATGCAAATTTAAAAGTATATGCAAGTTGCAAAATGCTAAAGAACATGGATGCTCAGGCTTAAAAAATGTACCTGCTTTTGTAGGTTAAGCAATGTGAGTAGCTCATTCCGCAGTTCAATATGTTCTATGCAAACTGCTTTCGTTGGAACCTTAGGCTTCAAATTCACCTAAAAAAGGTGGTTGCTGAAATATATTTATGCCATTTCACAAATTAATTTTGTGTGCATCTAGTACAGAACGAACCCCTAGCTCTTGTAGTGTCTGATCAACCCTTTTGATAACTCTAAGGCCAGCTGAAGCACCTACTGCTTGAACCATTTGGTCAAGGGCATGGGTTCTCAAATACACTCGAAGCTGAAAGAGAAAGTATACAGGTCATATGCATATATAAGAAAAATGCAGATAGATGTACAATGTTTACACTGAGTTAACCAGATAAGGTGAAAAGTGGTCACCAGCCACCAGTGGCATATTAATAGTAGGTCTATTTGTTCTGTGTTTACCACTAAGAGGCAGGTATATTTCATAGAATCGTGAAAACACGCTATTACAATCATCTTTCAAAAATAAATAGGATCTATTTGTATTTAATGATTTATACATTTGAAAGGAAAGGCGGGTCTACTTAAGCCCATAGAAATGAAAGTGGAAAGCTGCACTACTCAACGCATCACTATTAGAACAACAATACAGTTCAGACATCAAATGGATTCATTTTGCACCTGATTATGAACCTGATGCACCATATATCTATAGTTTGTGGCAAAAACATATTTGCAAATGTAGCACCTATTTTGTGCCTTCCAACACAACATCCTTCTTGAACACAACATCAGTAGTTCAGTACTTCTAATGGAAAGCTTGAATAAATTCCACTACAAGGTATGCATTTTCAAAAATGCCACTCGCTGTGAGGTTGATATATGATTCCCAACACCACATGGCAATATGGCATTTATCCAAGTTTCACTTGTGGGTGTTTGGATCCCAGGACTAAACTTTAGTCCTGTCACATCGGATGTTTAGATGCCAATTAGGAGGACTAAACATGAGCTAATTATAAAACTAATTGCATAAGCCGAGACTAATTCATGAGATTTAATTTATTAAGCCAATTAATCCATGATTAGCATATGTTTATTGTACCATCACATTAAGCTAAACATGGCCCAATTAGGCTTAATAGATTAGCCTCACGAATTAGTCACGGCTTATGCAATTAGTTTTATAATTAATCTATATTTAATACTCCTAATTAGTATCTAAACATTCGATGTGACAAGGACTGAAGTTTAGTCCCTAGGAACCAAAGTGGGGCACCGTATTCATGTAACCTCAATGTCCTGACAAAACCCTCATAATAATAAAAATTAAGGTGATATCAGATCTAATGCAGGAATCAACACTGAAAAAACATATATAATTGGATCTTGAACGTATGTGATTTATTCTCCTTTAGATGTCACTGAGTAGTGGTGAGTGCTGACACGGATGCGTAGTAAAATCTGAGTGATAAGCTGAATTACGGCTGGTCTTATTGCATAATAAAATTATCTCTGTAGCTTCTTCAGGGTAAAAAGAACATCTGTCAACGTAACTTAAAAGGAAAAAGTCTACTTAACCCCCCACCTTTCATACATGGTCTACTTCACCCCCCAACTATGAAACCGTCTGTTTTACCCCCTGAACTTTCCAAAACCGTCTATTTTACCCCCCCGGGCGGGTTTTGACAACGGTTGCTACAGTAACAGCGGGTTGCTACAGTAACGGTGGGTTTGCTACGGTGCCGGTGGCTTTGAATTTCCTTTTTTTATTTATTTATCGGTGAATTTTTGAAAAATCATAGTAAATCATAGAAAAATCATAAAATGAAAAATCTAATTTTATTGGACTCCACATGAGTAGATCTACATAGTAAATATATAATACGGTATGCTTTAGTACAATTTTTTTTTTGTAGCTTTAGATTAATTGGAAAATCCAATTTTTTCTGTAATTAATTAGAATTTATCTATAACTAAGTTATACATAGTCCAATGAGTACGAAATTTTTACTATAGTTCAAGCATACAATAATTAGCGTACCATAAAAATTTCACCACAATTGGACCATAGAAGCTGCAGCTATGAATTATTCCAATTAATTACAGACAAAATTAGATTTTCCAATTAATCTAAGGCTACAGTAAAAATTTTGTACTAAAGCATACCGTATTATATATTCACTATGTAGATCTACTCATGTGGAGTCCAACAAAATTAGATTTTTTATTTTATGATTTTCTATGATTTTCAAAGATTCACCGAAAATAAAAAAAGGAAATTCAAACCCACCGTTACTGTAGCAACCCACCGTTACTGTAGCAGTCCTTTGTTACTGTAGCAACACGCTGTCAAAAACCGCCCGAAGAGCAAAATAGACGGTTTTGGAAAGTTCATGGGGTAAAATAGATGGTTTCATAGTTGGAGGGTGAAGTAGACCATGTATGAAAGGTGTGGGGTTAAGTAGACTTTTTCCTAACTTAAAATGTAAATTAATCAACCATAAGACTTAACCAGAAATAGTTTCAGGATTACCGTTCGTAGTGAATTAGGTATCAAGGTGTTAGCTGTTGTATTTGGATGCGCTAAAGATGGATGAGTGCTGCTTGATGGAGATACACCATCAACAGGAACCATAGCATTATCAGAGCTCGGAGGCATTACAGCTTCATCAACATTCTACAAAGCATCAAACAATTAGACATCCAACAATCCATACCATTAGCATCAAGCAGTGTCCATTTACTCTTGAAAGTACCAACAATTGAAATAGAAAGGGGAATTGATGAACAATATTGGCATGCACCTGGAATATCCAAATGATAAAGGTTCTATTAATTTGAAAAAATAACAAATATCTAGATGTTTTACCATCAGTTGCTTTGCAAAAGAAACTCATCCCATAAATACCATACAAATTATCATTAAAAGCTTATTGCATTAGATAATTCGTGCTATAGGACATGTACTAACATGGAATGGTTACTCACTTTGCTAGCAGCACGAGATTCCATAATACGTTTTGCATCTGCTAAAGTCTGAAAATGCAACATTTGGTAGTTAGGTACACAACAACAGAATCTAGCAAATAGTAAAACTGCAAAAGTCAGCAAATTTCTCACCTCGGCATCCTTTCGTTCTTGCTGCTTTGTTTGGGAGAGAAGTGCTGATAATGCACGCTTCCTCTCAGTCTCATGAGCAGCATCATAGGTATCCTGAGAACAAACACAGTTGACATATGTAAGTACAGGACAAAATTTATCATGACATGAAGTAATTACATTTAATTAGGGAAGAGAATTAAGCACTACCTTCACAAGGGGATTCCCAGAAACATCTTCGAATGACCTAGCTCTATGAATTAGAAGAGTCTGAGAAGCTGCAAAAATAAAAACGACGATGACTATAGAGCTAAGGTATAACATATAGATTGAGATGGTGGAAATACACACAAATTGTGCATACATGCTTATCAATAATAATTGATTTAATAGGTGAATAGTAAGTCAAGATGCCACCAAACTTCTGGTAACATAACATAGTACAAAGAAGGTGTGTACAAATAAAATACATTTGTACAGCAGACCAAATGCTATGGCAATGTTCAAGACTTTCTTCATCAATTTAAAAAGTAAAAAAAAGAAGCTGCAAGAGAGCAGTTTAGATTTTAGAACATCTATGATAGACAGCGCATGCAAATATCTTACACGTTATGATTGAAAGGATTCTTGTTGTCGGGGACCAATACTAGGGTACCCGAAGAGGAGGAGCTAATGGTCATCAACATTGATTCATTCGAGCAGTCAAGAGCGCGACAACAGCTCCAACCGACCCCAGTGCACGGGCTCCGCCTCGCCCGACCTCTGGGTCGGGGCCCCGCCTCACCCGACCTCAGGGTCGGGGGCCCTGCCTCGCCCGGTCTCTGGGTCGGGGGCTCCGCCTCGCCCGGCCTCTGGGTCGGGTGCCCCGCCTCACCGGCCCTCTGGGTCGGGGGCTCCGTCTCGCCCAAACCCCTCGGTGGCGGCTCTGACGAAGCCTGCATCACCGCCAACCATTACGGGCCAGAAAGTACAACTCAAGGTCAAACTTCTGGCATCGTGTTGGGAGCAGGCACATCTCAACATGACCCGTGCCCGTGACATGTCACTCCGAGAACTCATCATCACCAACATGTGGACGGACGTGGTCACTATCTTTGCCTACTCCCGTCTGACGGCCACCGACCAAAGACGCTACGCCACGTCGCACGCCGGGACGGAATGGGACGTCACGACCCGCTGACAACGCCGGGGCGTGGCATCAGCGGCGAACAGGCGCCCGGCGTGGAGCCGTCCCTGTCACCATCTGCAGTGTCGACGGGACCCGCATAAAGGAGAAGAAAGGCCCAGCGGTCCTAGAAGCATTCCTCTCCTTGGCTCTTCTCCCTCTTTCTCTCTGTGTAACCTGCTCTTCCCCTTCGTCTGTAAAAGGGGAAGCAGGACGCCACAGGAGTGGGGACGGCGGTTCACCACTCTACGGTTGTGAGACATCAAAACACACGCCCTAACAACGCCTTAAGAGCACCGCGCACATCAGAGACTTGGGACATGTCCCTCTCTCGCTCGTTTGTAACCCGTACTACAAACTTTCAGTGCTAATAACACGAGCAGCAGCGACAAACTGGACGTAGGGACTTTCTGCCCGAACCAGTATAAACCTCGTGTCCTCTAAGCACACCATCCGAGCCAGACGCGCAATACTAGAAATTTACTAGTTGGTAACTCGAAACACCGACAACTGTCCACTGACAAATAATTACTTGTACATTGAATATAGACAGAACAACCAAAAATACATCACCAATGTTTGCTCCTGAGCAAAAAAATGCATATTTAATTGCTCTCAATATAAAAGCAGGGCCAATAGCCTTAGTCTAATGCATATATAAACAAAGATTAAAAATGGAAGAAAATTCACAAAGCATGTTCTATTTGACATTCTGACCCCAAAGATATCATGATTAAATTACCAGAATAGTAACGACTCTTCAGATCTTCCACACTGCGAGCAGTTGGAAACCTATCTGCTATTACTATGAAGCGAAGGTCAAATCGTTCACATAATTCAAATAGCTGATCTGTTTCTTCCTTGCTCCAATCCTGAAATAGGTACACCACATATTTCTTTTAGAACTTCGGAAAGAACATGGGGGGAAAATCCTGAAAATTTAAACCCCCAAAACCAATAAGTTCGTGAATATCCAAAACGGCCAAGAGACCAAAATTAGACATATGTTTGGTTCTATTCTAGAAATGCTTCAGTTGAAGTAGACAAATTACTGAACAATATCGTATACATACAGTAAGGTCAAAAAAATTTGACATATGTCTATTTGTTCTATTCTAGAAATGCTTCTGTTAAAGTAGACAAATTACTGAACAATAGTGTATACATACAGTAAGGTAAAAACATGACTGAAGATTTCAAAATTTCCAACATAAGTTTATTTATTAAACCAATATAAACCTTCAGCAAAAAGGTCATACCACTGCAAAAAGAAATTCTGTTATTAAGTTTGGGTATAAATAATAGGTATATTTAATGTCTGAAATACATATTCCAATAGCAGAATATGAAATCTCTCGTTTATGAATTCAAATACTCTAAAGGACTTTCACATGAATGGGTACTAACCCTACAAGATCAGCAGCAGCAGGATCGCCGCCTATATGTTACTACCTCCGTTCCTTTTATAAGGCACACATGCATATCAAGATTCAAACTTTAAAAATTTGACCAATAATTTGACTAATAATTTTTAACTATTATAATACAAACTTGGAACAGTTAGATTTGCAAGCAATTGTACTATCTAATAATCACAAGTTTATAAGCATAAATATTATAATATAAAGTAAATGAATGGTCAAAGTGTAATTTAGAAGACCGTGTCGTTCCAACTGGCAGCTTATAAAACAGAAGTTGGAACGGATGGAGTAACAAGCATGCCACGCTAACAAACAAAAATGCAATATCAAACAGATGTTTAGAAGTTAGACTATCTTGTTAAGATGGGAAAGGGAGCTAAACTATAATTCAGTTTCTAATATACTAGCTAAACTATAATTCAGTTTCTAATATACTATAACTAGAAAACCATATGAAAATGAACATTTGTGACACGCCAGATTCGCTCTTTCCAGAATATGAAGTGTGGGTAGCACAAAAACGTAAGCACAGAAACAAATCAGACACTAAATTTCAAAAAAAAAATGCAAGTACTAAGTAGTACCTACAGGGTCAACTAAAAACTTCTCGTACTCCTCATCCGTATATTTAACAACATCTGCCTTCTGCAAAATCAGAAGGATAAATAAAGACAGGGACACAGGGTAAGCCCCAAGTTTTGAAAGGAAAGGCTTCTTGCTCAATTATGTACCTAACATAATATAGTTCTTACCTTGTTATATTTTGCAAACTGATAATCACCAGTTGGCTGAATACCATTAACAACACTAACCTGAAAAATCGAATTGGTGAGAACTAGTTATTGTGTGAGTAAGTCATACTATTTTTCAACATACACCACATTAGCAGAGCAAGATACAGACCCAGTGATAGAGTTGAAGGTTATCAGTTCGTGCAGATGACTTGAAAGGTAACCACTGCCATGCTACCTGCATAAGATATAAAAATGGTTTTGTCAATTAGACTAAAGTGGCCCCTATCTCCAATAGCATCAAACAGCCAGATAGCTAGATAAGAGTAGTCATCTTCTGCATTCTATGAGAAGCTCACATCAAGTTGAATTGCTTTGCTATGGGGTAACAAATGTAACATTTCACAAATATGTCACAAATCCAATGCAAAAATCTTCACCACACACAGTGAATGAGCGGTTAATACAAAGATATATAGTTCTATATAAGCTTGGCTCTAACTGCACTTCTGCTGATTACTTAACTAGGATATTTATTTGTAGTCTAAGGGTTTCATATATACAAAACATGTCACAGGTTAACAAGTTCATGTGGTTCCAACGCACATGAGGAAACTTAATCTGGTAACATAAAGCTGTTTTTATTGGCAATCCAAACAGTATGTGTATACGAAGTGGTCAGCATTTTAGTTTTCCAGGTTCAAATTACATAAGCAATGTACTTCACCAATTTTGCACGTGTGTGGTTTATGAGTAGCTTAAAGCTCAGCGCAGCTCAGAAGCCATCCCATTTCAATAGGTTCGAGAAGAATTGTATTCCCTCACCTTCTCTTTCTCCGCAGCAGGCCGCCGCTTCAGGTGGGATGCCTCGATGGTCGGCATGAGCGGGGCCATTCCCACCCCTCCAGTGAGGGCATAGACCTACATCTCCAAGATTTTATCAGCATCGCAGGCACGCAGCAGCGACTAGGAGCCAGGGTGAAGAAATACCTCGCGCGAGACGCCATCAGGCTTGCGCTGAGGCTCCTTGGGCGGCCGCGATTTCTTCTCCTGGGAGGACGAGAAGGGGGTCTTCGGAAGCCCTAGTATGTCCTTCGCGTCCATGTATACGGCCTCACAAGGAAGGCGCGGTGGAGGAAGGTAGGGTTAGGGTTTGGTTCCGTCCTACTGCGACATGGGAAGAGGCGCGCTAAGAGAAGAATATCAACCAACGAGAGGCACAGACACGGGGCGATGAAGCTCACAGCAGGGACGCACGCCGCCGCTGACGCCCCGCTGCAGCTGCCGCCACGACTGCGCGCAGAGCCGCGGATGGGATAGCGCCGCGCCGCCGCCACGCTCCGGTGAGTCTCCTGTGTGAATGGGAGTTGCCGAGTGGTGGGGAGCTGGGCCGCTGGGGGCGTGGGACACCGATGCCAACTAATTGGGCCACGACGAAGACGCGAGGTTGGGCCAGGAGCCCAGGAGCCGGGGGTGGCTGTGTGTGTGACTCATTCTGTTCGCTGGGAGTTTCGGTAGGGCCCGTTTGGAACAGAGCATTCTCACAGGAATTTTAAAGGAACCATGTCCTTCTGTTTTGATGAGGATGTTACGTACTCTTTGAAATAGAGGTAGCTTCCCGTTCCAAAGGAAAGAGTCGGTCTTCTTTTTTCACAAAAACACATGAAAGACATCCAATCTGACCTAAGGGAATCATTGTTGCTCACACACTTTTGCTTAACACACGTGTGCTTACCTTTCTCTCGAGCTTGCAAGCGCCATTAATAACGTAATGGACCAAAGGCCTTTAGGGCGTCCGCAACAAGCAGGAGAAATCGTCAGCTTAGTTGGCGTAATGTGGAAATAAAAAAAAAGCACAAACAATATCAGTCGCTTCCGATGGGACAAGTAGTTAGAGACATGCAGTTCACCGAGACCTGTGCGAGCCTAGCGAGATGGAAAGCGCTAGAGACTAGCAGCCTGTTGGCTTCTTGTTTTTAGCCGAAGCTTATCAGTTACTCCCTCTATCCTAAATTGTAAGTCATTCCAACAATCTTAGAGAGTCAAATTTTTTTCAAGTTTAATTAAAATTATAGAGAGAAACACAAAGATTGATGACATCAAATAGGTATAATATGAAAATATAACTAATGAAGAATCTAATAATACTTACTTGGTATGATAAATATTATTATTTTGTTATATAAATTTGGTCAAACTTGAAAAACTTTGACTCTCTAAGATTCTTGGAATGACTTACAATTTGAGATGGAGATAGTATGATATAGTATTTTTCTCTCACAATAAACCAGTATTAGTCGAATTTATCAGCCCAGAAACCAATCAGCGACCAGGTTGTAGTTTTCTTGCACGCTCTCTCCTCCGCGTAAGCTTCCTAGCTAGCTCCGAGCCCCGTGCTGGGGATGCCCTCAGCTTTCACAATACAAAGGACTATGTCTCAAGGACTAGCGGCCCACCCATCCTTCTTAATTGATGCTTCTCGATCTATTGTGCTCTGCTTGACCATTGTCCTGTTTGTTTGGCTGATAAGTCATAACAGATAGTGCTGTTGACTGATTTGTTGTGAGAGAAAAATATTGTTCGTTGGCTGAAAAAATACGGCTTATAAGCCAAACGAACAGGGCACATGCTTGGATTTGTGAGATCGTGAGAAGCGAGGATAACATGCTATTAGAGAGGACAGAGAAGCCATGAAGGGGAAGGACTTGCACGGTCAACTGCAAGTGAGCGGTGACCTATAGTTGGAAATAAAACCTAGGTGCTCCATTCATTCTAAAAATAAGTGCACACTCCCTCATCCAGAAGTCAATTTTTTTTAAATTTGACCAATTATATACGAAAAAGTATTAATATTTATGATATATAATAAGTATTATTAGATTAGTTATGAAATATATTTTTAGAATAAACTTATTTAGAGATACAAATATTGATATCTTTTTACTGTATACTTAGTCAAATTTAAGAAGAGTTTGACTCTTTGATAAACAAGATGTGAGTTTTGGAATAGAGAGAGTACATCTATATATTTATGAGTGGATCGTAAATCTGATAGAATCTTATCAGACGCGTCCTTATTTCAGATCGTGGCTTCCCCTGCGTCTTCTTGTCCACACCATCCATCCACATCATATTCGTCCATGATCTATCTCCCCCGTCTCAGTACCAATTAACTAATGGCTAATGATATCTTAGTTTGGCCTGAGCACGATAGCGTCGCCAATTTGCCACCGACGGCCCCCCGGCGCCACGTACCACGTTCTAGACGCCGCGGGACGGCGGGAGCGAAGTGACTTGTCAAGCCACGATCCCTTTTGACAAATTCTTCTTGGTGTTTTGACCTTGCACCGGCGGGGCGGTTTGCTGACCGGAGCAAAGTGAGCTCCACTGGATTTTGTGTTGCTTGGAGGTAGTTACAACGACCACTTGCAAAAGCACAAGCACCTGTTAACCATCGGTGGCTCCGATGACGCCTCCTGTCACTCATCCATCGGAGCCATGAAACAAAGCAAAAGAGATCAGTTGCGCTTAGCTTATTAATTAAGGCCATCTTCAGGGCGGGTTTTATATTACTCTTTCCAGTAATGTTTCGTCAGTTAAGAAGTAACGAGCGATAACTAGACAGATTTTATCGTTTTTATGACCTCTCCACGACATCAATGCCTCACCTGGAGATTAACACTAAGTAGAAATCCAAGCTAAGTGTAGTGTGTATCAAATATACTCAACTAACTAAATATATACAAGAAAATATTACTCCCTTCGTTCCGAATTATAAGTCGTTTTGTTACATCTATTTTACGATGCACCTATATATAATATTATGTTTAGATACATAGCAAAATATATAAACAAAAAAAGTCAAAGCAACTTATAATTTGAAACGGAGGGAGTAATATTTATGGTACACAATTAACATCGTTAGACAGGTCGTTGAATCTATTTCCATCATAAATTTATTAGAGATACAAATGATGCTAATATTTCTTCTACAAATCTAGTTAAACTTAAGAAAAGTTGACTAGTACGACATATCGACGCTTAAATAGAGAGGTAGGGAGTACGTGATTTTACTACACGTATGGTAGAAAACTTGCACGTGTATTTATAATAGTATATCATGATATATTGATATTGATATATAAAAATATCAGTAGTAATTATTAGCTGGTTCGATATCTGGTCCGGATTGTCATGGTTACGCGACAGCGTGGCGGATATTCGCTTCCCTCGGGAGACCAGACAGACGCAAACGGCAAACCACCCTTTCTCAAGTTTCAATCCTAGTTATTAGGACCGGACCGGACCGACGGTTTGACCGCTAAAAGACTGAACCAGAGCCTAGACCGGTCCGGTTCACTTAAAAGACCATTTGTGCAATCGAACCGCTAAAAACCGGTTGAACCGGCCGGTTTTTTACGGAACTGGTGAACCGGCCGGTTCCATACGAACCGGTGAGTTTTTGAGTTTTTCCAAAATTACCCCTCAGTGCACTCAAGACGACCTTATCTAGTCAGGGGTATTATTGGAAATTGGCTCCAAATGCCTTTTTAGGGTTGTTTTGCCACTGGGAGTGGCCGAGTGGGAGGGAAAAATTGTCTTTTCGTGTTCTGGGCGGCGGCGCGGCGCTTCTGCTCCATGCAGCGTCTAGCAGGCGACGACAAGAGCATCAGTAAGCAGCTACGGGCGAGTCGGCGTGCGGCTGGCGGCAGGCAACGGGTGGCCGCGGTGGGTCGAGCTTGCGTCGTCCGCAACCGGTAGCGGCGTGCGGTTGCAGCGTTGTTGTCTGCTACTCTGCTCTAGGCTCCACCGCTCCAGGCCTCCAGGCGCTTCCCTGCTATTCTCCCGTTCCAGACGACCATGTCAGAACTTCGCGACATGGCTAATGGTGAGCCTGGGTTAAGATTGAATTAGGCATATATGATCTGTCAATGTGAAGATTCATAAATATATGAAGCTCGTGTTCGTATTAGAGTATATTAGTTATTAGGCATCTCTTTTCTCCATATTTGATTAATTTAGGATTGATTTCTAAGTTTTCCACGACATGCCTAAAGTAGTAACAGATGAGCCGCATTTCTTATCCGTTATCATGCACTTTTGTTTTGAATCTAAAAACTTGTGCAATTAAATTTGTGTTGTTTATTTATCATCTGTCAATTATTAATTATAGCATATATATATATACCGATTCAAAGTAACTGTGGCCAGTTCAATTTGTCTGGTCCAAAACAATTGAACCATCGGTTCAACCGGTTCTAAACGGTCAGACCAGTAAACCAGTGACGCCTGGTGATTTTTTTTTAATTTTAACCCTTTTTGAATATAATTTTAAATCTAACACTGTCGGTTTTTTTAAAACTAACACTTTGAGCCGCGCCTATTGCCCTGGCGTGGCCAAATGCCTGTGTCGCGCCATACATGGTGGCGCGGCAGAGGACTGACGTGGCGAGGGCCGGCCTGGGGAACCACTAACGTGGCAGGTCCTGCCGCGCCACTGACCTTGGCGCAACAGTGCCGCGCCCTGATCCGTGACGCGGCAGGACTATATATATACCGCGTGCGAGCCCACCCGCCCGCACGCACCCTGCCCTGCCCGCCTGCCTGAACGCCGCCGCCGCTGCCAGTGGCCTGTAACAGAACCGACCAATTATACGAGATTAAGTAAGGAAATCTTCCGCCGAAACAGATAATTTAGCAAATTTAAGCCCGTATAACCCGGTAGTCCATGAAACCACGAAGGATTTCAAACCAATCGACATATAAACCAAGATCGTACAAGTTTAGCAAGTACCGTTACACGTTACATAAAGTTCGCAATCACAGTTGGGTTCATCAGAGTTTAGAATATAAAATTATTACAAACCCAGTTTAATCTGAAATAGCGTAAGCAAATAGTTTTAAAGCCACACACATTTTTAGTTCAGATACAATGCCAGTAGATAGTCATCTCCAACAAAAGCATCAGATGAGATATACGGAGTGACCATTGCCCTTGGTCTTAGTTGTCACCCATCGCCGGGTATAGGTAGTTAATGCAATAACCGTAGTACATTTAACCATCTGCAACAACAATGGGAACAACGCCCTGAGTACGAGAAGGTACTCAGCTAGACTTACCCGTCTTAAACCAAAATAAAATGACACCAAAGATTATGCAAGGCTTTCTTTAGTGGGCTAGCTGACTTGTTTGCGAAAAACATAAGTTATCATGAAGACATCATTTTAAATACTTTGCATCATCTTTATTAGGACATATCCATCTAGGTAAGCACCTGTACTATAGCAATCACTTGATTAACCCATAACATCCAGTTACCAATTCAGATTTAGCATATCCCATACCATCCAGATAATCATCATTGTTCCATAATAATTACTACGATGCCGTAGCTCGAGTCAAGTGCTCACTATCCAGGAGCGATGGCGATTCGAATCGATTCCTAACCAGCTGGTGATTTATTCCTTACACAAACCATGCTTCCCCTACTAGGGTAGTTTAGATCATCAAGGACACTATTCAGGTAGCCGCGGGACAATCTGGAGCCGCAGTACCCAGGGACCGCCTGACTGCCAGGAATCAGGGCGCACCTGCCCTTGGGCTCACTCTTCGCGTCCCTGTCATACCCCCATCAGCACCAATACGCGCACTCGTGTAGATCCCGGCCCGAATAGTGCCACTAGCTTCGCGGTTGAAAGGTACTTTATTCGGCCAGCTAAATGTGAGGCATGCGTTCAATATGACAAGAGGGACGAGCAACGATCGGTCCTCAATCGACACAGACGGAAACTAACAGCACCCTAGAACCCTGTCTGGTTGCCTCTAACTTTTCTGTCCGGTCTCCAATTATCCATCACACATGGTTAATTCTAGGATATCATTCTTTCCATAACTAAATTCTTCTAGTAACCACCTATAATGTAGGTGACCGGATATCACCGATCGCTACCGGTCTAAGCAAGGCTAAGCAGTTATTCGATCCTGACCTAACAGGGTAAAAGGTAATAAGGTAGGCAAGGATAGTAATAAATGCATCAACGGTTTCAATCAACTCCTACAACTTAATGCAACAATATATAAACTCATATATATAGAAAGAATTGCTATTATAAATTAGGAGACTTATAATGCTCTGGGGCTTGCCTCGTTCGAACGAACTAGGTTGATGATCCACGCACTCGGGCAAGTCCTCTCCTTACTCCTCTTCCTCTAGCACCTCCTGTGACTGGATTTCTTGTGGATCTGTCCCGGTCTGCTCTTCCTGAACTACTACTAGCAACTTCTCCTACGATCCTGTATGATGCAGATGTATAAGTGCTAATGCATAGGTGCATCGGAGAGATGACATGTAATGATCATGATGCATGGAATGTAGATGGACATGTTTAACTTTATTGGACATAGTAGAAGTAAAGTTCTTCTACAAGGTAGCCAACATCATCCAAGAACATGTACTACTATTCTACTACTACAACTACTGTACTAACATGCCAAGTCACCACAGCAAGTTAAGATGCTTCAAAGATAGACCAAAGCAAACATTATTAACTAAACATGCATTAAAGAAGATTATTTGATTTCATTTTAAATTAGGGCTACAACAGCAACATATATTTCTAGTGCTCATAAAAATCTAATAAAATTACAGTAGTAGAGTACTACTCTAAGTAGACTACCATAAAATTTTCATGGCATTTGGATAAGTAAAATAGCCTACACAAAAATGATAAGCTATGGTTGATAATTAAGCATGAAAATACTTTGTACTATGAAAAGTGTCAAACAATAGATTTGGTATTTTCCCTATGTTCTACACAGTAAACAATCACTGCACAAAAATTATCATACACATATTTTATACAATTTTTGCTCTTTATCAAAATAACAAAAATCATCAATTAAAGGCACTTGAACTACACATCAATATTTCTCTACAGAACATGCATGACATATATTTTTCCTACAAAGCACATCACTAAAGGAGATTAACAAAACTGGAACCATATTTTTCTGATGTATATTCTATTTACTAGACAATTTCTAAGAAATCGGCATTTATTCAATTTAAATAAAGCCACATAGAAAAGTATCACAAATTTGACATGCAATATTTTTAACAGATAGATCTAGTCACAAGAAACCTAGCAAAACTTATTTCAACAAATTTGGAGCCATTTTGAGCAAGTTATAAATTTCCAAAGCATTTAAATAGAAATCTGAAAATCATTTCTTAAATTCTTTCTGAAAATCCATGTTCAAAACTGCTAGATCCACCCGGATCTCCACCCAGGCTTGCACCCCTACGGCTAACAGTGGCCCCCGTGGTTCAGCCGGCCCCAGCTGCCAGCCTCACAGGACAGGGGAGGCAACGGACAGCCGAGATCTCGCCGACGGTGAGGTCTCAGGCCCGGTGAAGGTGACCGGCGTGCTCCCCACCCCCGTGCGCACCCAGCGGTGCTCGTGGCATGGGCCAAAGAGCATGGGAAGCCGACCGCTGTCGTGCATGGCGGAGCGGCAGCGCGGGTCGTCGCCAGCCATGGCACGGTGAGAGGAGGTGCTCGGGATACTCGACGACGCAGTGCGGTGCTCGTGCGCGAGAAAGTAAGGCAGGAGAGAAAGCGGAGCGGGGCTGTCCGTGCTGAGCCAAGCTCCAGCGAGGAGGAGCTCACTCCGGCGAGGGATTCCATGTCGGTGAAGACTTACCACGGTGAACCGACGCGAGCACCGGGTGCGCAAGGTGGAGGAGGTGCTCAGGGCAAGATGGAGCTAGCCCTGGCGAACTGGAGCGGCCGGAACGGCCAACTCCAGCAATGGCGCTGGTGCGGGAGGTGGTGGAGGCGAGCGCGTGCGTGTGCTCTGCTGCTGAGCGAGGGGCAGGGGGACAAGGCTACAAGTGAGAGGAGCGTGGGGTGGAGCGCGCGTCTGGTCGGCTCTTGAGCCGAGCGCTGGTCGGAGCACCGCCCTTCGCCGCCGGTGTACGGACGCCGCGTGGTGGCCGGGCAGGCGGGGAAGGCGGGCATGGCATGGCTGCGGCGTGGGCCTGGGCCGGTGAAGCGTCGCTGGGCCAGATGCGGGGCGGGCGGCCCGGTAAGAAGCAAATCGAATTTTTCAATTTATTTTCTATTCCCAACTGATTTGAATCACAAATTTGAGCAACCAAAAACTATTTTCAGGATTTGGGGTAAAAATAAAAGTTGTTCAAAAAAATGTACTCTACAACTTTGCCAAAAGGAGTAAGGCCAAAATCCAATTAGATTTTGAACTATAGATTTAAAGTTAATTTAAATCAAAAACCCTATTTTAGAAGATTATTTTTAAAAGCAAAATTTGAGAAAACTTTGAATATACACCTTGCTCCAAATTGCATCCTAATTACTTCTAAGTGGTCTAAGTGATAAATAAAGGTTCACACATGGCAAAACAAACATAACATCCAATCTATTAAAACAAAACTATGCAACATACATGTTTCATTAGTATGTTTCAATTCTATATTTCATGTCATGATTATGGATGCATAATAATGATTATGCTCATGATTTCCAAAATGTTAATGCATGCTTAACACCGAGGTGTTACAGCCCTCCCCACTTATAAGAATCTCGTCCCGAGATTTTGAGTTACGAACCATTTGTTATAAAAATCCTTATAAGTGTTTTGCAGATATTCTTCTGTTTCCCACGTCGCATCACCATCATCGTGATGACTCCACTGTATCTTATATGTTCTCACCACTTTATTCTGAGTGACTCGGTCCTTAGTGTCCAAAACTCTAACCGGTTGCTCATGGTATTCCAAGTCTGATTTGAGCCGAATGCTCTGAGGTTCTATTCTCTCTTCTAGAACACGCAAGCACTTCTTTAATTGTGATTCATGGAAGACTGGGAAGATCGAACCCATCGCTTCTGGTAACTGTAACTTATAAGCCACGGGACCCTTCTTCTCTATGATCTTGTACGGTCCTACAAATCTAGGAGCAAGTTTTCTCTTTACTCCAAACTGTTGTACTTTCTTCATTGGAGTAACCTTCTGTCGGTGTTTCGGACCAGGGGGGTCCTCAACCAACTAGTAAATTTGTACTGCGTGCCCCTAATCCCAGATAGTGATGCAAAGAGACATAAGATTTATACTGGTTTAGGCAATCAGTGCCCTATGTCCAGTCTAGGAGATTGATCTTGTATTCCTTGCACTAAAGTGCTCGTAGTAGGGGGTTACAAGCAGGGCGAGAGAGGGAGCTAGCCCCAAGTCTCTACGATGAATGGGACGAATTGCTCGAGACGTTGATCTAAGTGTGGGTGCTACAGCCTGTGTTCGCCTACCGCGTGAGTTTGTATGTGCCTAAGTGTGTTCCAGTTTTTGCCCGTGTCCCCCGTCCCTCCCTTTTATAGTAGAAGGGGGATGGGGGTGATACATGCGCTAGTTTCATGGCGTCGTATGAACAGAGGCGGCCTGTCCAAGACCTGTAGCCTGTTGCTGTGGCAGAATAGTCGATGGAGTGGTTCTGCCCCTGGCCAGAGCAGCGCACCGGTCACATCTGATCCTGTATGATGTAATAGCCTGTCGTAGGGCCTGACGAGCGACGTGCCGGTCGTAGTGCGTTGTCCGCACGAAGTGCCAAGGCTTAGCCGGTGCCGAGGCTGAGCCATCGTGGGGGGCTCGGCAGGTGTGAACCCCAAGGTTGTCGAGACCCTGAGGTAAATTGTCGAGGCGTGGGTGGAGCGGCTGACCCTGCACACTGATTCCGAGGCTACAGGGATCCGAGCTTAACTCCCCATGCCGCGTTGTCCTTGGAGTAGTTAGAGTTAGGCAGCACAGTGCGGTATGGACATTTAGTCGTGGGCACAGTGCTGCGCACAGTGGCCGGTAACTCCTGCCTTGTCTTGTTTCGGGCGGCATGGTGTCGATGTGATTTGCGTCTCGTCGGCCACTCCTCTCATACCGAGCTGTCATCCGGATGACATCGTGGGAGTGGTTGGTCGAGGCAGAGGCGATGGGGTGGTTTGCCGAGCCTGTCTTGAACGAGGTGGAGCGTTGGTAACTCGTCCGAGGCCTTTTGGGTTAGGTCACGGGCGAGTCGGAGAATTGGTTTACTGTCCGAGGCTTCTTGGGCGAGGCCACTAGCGAGGCGGGGAGTTAGTTATCCATCCAAGGCCTTGGACGTGCCCCACGTGCGATACGGGGGCCTCGGCGGTCAGCGTCGTACTCGGTTTAGATGGAATAGTGCGGGACGTGTGTCCACAGGGCACGGTAACCCCTACACCATTAGTAAGGGATGGTAAAAAGAAGATTTGACCATTGTCCCATCGCTCCTGTTGCTGTACCCTACCGGTCGCGGCTGACGTAGCGGGTGCTCGTAGGGGCATTAAATGGACGGGACAGCCTGCCAGAGGGATGATCGAGGCAGAGGCGATGAGGACACGGGACGAGCCCGGCCTCAGGTGAGGCGGAGCGGGATCGGGACCTCCGAGACCCTGACCGGGGGCCTCGGGCGAGGCGAAGATTTGGTCCGAGACCGGATTCGGTTGACCCGGCCTCGCACGTCACCGTGAACTATTGACTAAGGAGGCCTCATGGGGGTTTTATGAGTTTTTTTGGCTTTTGCTTAGGGTACCCCCTTTTTATGGTACCCGACACCTTCAGATAAATGTAGTCACCAACTTGAAATTCTAGCGGTCTCCTTCTCTTATCGGCATAGCTCTTCTAGCGTGACTGTGCCGCTTTCATGTTTTGTTGTATAATACGGACCTTTTTCTCAGCCTTGTTAACAAAATCGACTCCGTAAAACCTTCTTTCTCCAGGCTCAACCCAATTCAATGGTGTCCTACATTTCTTGCCATACAATGCTTCAAATGGAGCCATCTTGATACTCTCTTGGTAGCTGTTGTTGTAAGCAAACTCTGCCAAAGGTAACCATGATTCTCATGAACCCCTAGACAATAACACACAAGCTCTAAGCATATCTTCAAGAACAGCATTAACTCGCTCTGTCTGCCCATCTGTCTGTGGGTGGTAAGCTGTACTCTGAATCAAGCTAGTACCCAAACCTTTATGAAGATGCTCCCCAAAATGAGCGGTAAACTATGACCCACGGTCAGACACGATAGTCTTTGGTATACCATGTAATCGAATAATCTCTGCAATGTACTTCTCAGCATACTGAGGTGGCCGAAAAGTGTTCTTGACTAGTAAAAAGTGAGCTATTTTGGTATGGCGATCTACAATCATCCAAATCGAATCATTCCCCCTTGGTGTGGTGGGAAGACCGATGATAAAATCCATACTTATATCATCCCATTTCCAATCTGGTATTGACAAAGGTTGCAACATTCCCGCGGGTCTCATGTGAAGAGCCTTCACTCTACAACACATGTCGCATCGAGCAACATACGCTGTAATCTCCTTCATCTTCGTCCACCAATAACGAGGTCTCAATTCTTGGTACATTTTGTTACTTCCAGGATGGATAGACAACTTAGAGTGATGAGCTTTATCCATTAATTTGTTCTTGAGCTCTCGATCTTTAGGTATAACCAGACGATCCTTAAACCATAACACTCCTTGTTCATCCACTCTAAAGTGCTTAGTCGGTTCTTTCTTCATTTTCTCCTTGATATGGAATATTCCCTTATCTATTTTCTGACCCTCGATGATCTTGCTCTCTAAGGTACAACTAACCTGGATATTATGCAACACAGTAGGATGCAACAAATTGAACCCATCTTCAAACAACGGTTGCACAGCAAGAGAATGTGACTTTCTACTTAAGGCATCTGCTACTACATTTGCCTTTCCCGGATGATAGTGCACATTCAGATTATAATCCTTTATCATCTCTAACCATCTTCTCTATCGCATATTCAACTCAGACTAAGTAAATATGTACTTGAGACTCTTATGATCTGTAAAGATATTGCACACATTCCCAAGCAAGTAGTGTCTCCAAATCTTTAAAGCATGCACAACGGCCGCAAGCTCTAAATCATGCGTAGGATAGTTAACCTCATGCTTCCTCAACTGACGTGAGGCATAAGCAATGACTCTTCTATCTTGCATCAGAACACATCCTAAACCATTCTTTGATGCATCGCAAAACACATCAAACGGATTCTCTATAACTGGTTGCGCCAAAACAGGAGCAGTGGTTAGCAAATTCTGCAAGGTGCAGAAAGTTGCCTCACACTCCTCTGTCCAAACGAACTTATGATCCTTTTGTAGCAAACTTATCATTGGCTTGGCAATCTTCGAGAAGTCCGGTATAAAACGACGATAGTAACCGGCTAATCCAAAAAAACTCCGAACCTCATAAACTGTGCTTGGTGCCTTCCAGTCCATAACCTCTTGTACCTTACTAGGATCCACTGAGATTCCATTCTCAGATAACACATGACCGAGAAAAGGAACTGTCTTCAGCCAGAACTCACATTTACTAAACTTAGCATATAGCTGGTGATCTCTGAGTCTAGTCAAGATAATTCTTAGGTGCTCTTCATGATCCTGTTCATTCTCTGAGTATATTAGAATGTCATCAATGAACACAGTCACGAACTTATCCAACTCTGGCATAAAGACCGAATTCATCAGATACATAAAGTATGCAGGAGCATTTGTCAAACCAAAGGACATGACAAGATACCCGTACAAACCGTATCTGGTGGAGAACATGGTTTTGGGTATATCTTGTGGTCTAATCTTGATCTGATGGTACCCTGATCTCAAATCTATCTTGGAGAACACCTTGGCTTTTGACAATTGATTAAACAAGATATCAATCCAAGGTAGAGGATACTTGTTTTTAATTGTCACCGCATTTAGTGGCCGGTAGTCCACGCACATCCGTAAGGAGTTATCCTTCTTCTTCTTCACGAACAGTGCGGGACATCCCCATTTTGATGAACTGGGACGAATTAAACCCTTAGTCAATAGATCTTGGAGTTGTTTCTTCAACTCGGCTAATTCATTTGGAGGCATCCGATAAGGCCTTCTTGAAATCAGTGGTGTTCCAGGGATTAACTCAATGGCAAACTCAACATCTCGGTTCGGCGGAAGACCGGGTAACTCATCTGGAAACATGTCCGGAAACTCGCACACTACTGGAATCTTGGCTAGAGGAGTAGTTTGGACTGCATAAGTTGTACTGGTCAGATCTATTCTCCTAGGTAAGGTTACTTGAAATGTACCTTCTCCAACAGGTTCCTTGAGAGAAATGCTTCTTCCCCAACATCAATTACTACTCTCATCTTATTCATTCAGTTCATTCCCATAATCACATCCAGAACTAGCCCTGGCATAACTATCAAGTTAAGCTTATACTGCCGGTTTGCTATACACAGGGTTACCCCCCGGATTATCTGATTAGTTAACAGATCAGCCCCTGCAGAACTAATCCGATAAGCATATTCCAATTCAACTATCTTTTGCTCATACTTTCTTGCAAATGCTTGACTTATGAATGAATGATATGATCTAGAATCAAACAAAACGACTGTAGGATGATTGTCGATAAAAAACATACCGGCTGTCACGGGCTCTCCTTCCGGGATGTCATCAATGGTGGTGTGGTGCACACGAGCTTGGTACTGATTTTGCTGCTTCTTGGGATATGGGCAAAACTTCGCAAAGTGCCTAGATTGATTGCAGTTGAAACACGGTCCTCTTACTTGAGTAGCAGCTCCAGATGAACTGCCTTGTCCGGTCTTGGCTTGTGGCACCGCCATCTTAAATGGCTTTTGATTCCTCTGAGGTTGCTGGGCAGTTTGATTCCTCCGCTGGGGTGGCCTGAACCTTGCACCAGGGGCAGGCGGACGATACACAGAACGATTGGCCATCGGGGCCCTTGACTAGGACGGTCCTGACTCAAAAGCCCTCTTGCGAGTCTTGGAAGTAGCATATACATTGTTGTTCTTTTCTTGCTTTAAGCAGTCACTAGGATTCAGACCTCTCTTGAAACTAGCGATCTTTTTGGCAATGGTATTCACCATGTCAGAGGCATAGCGACTTAGATTGTTGAATGCATGTAGATACTGTGTCACAGTCTTGGTGCCTGGATTCAGTGCTAGAAATTCTCCAAACTTTATTTCTGTCAAACCAGGTCGAATGTAAACTCCACGAAAAGCCTCCGTGAATTCCCTCCAAGAAATGTGGGCATTGGAGGGAAAAGTGGTGCGGTGTTGCTTCCACCACATTCCCATAGGGCCTTGCAGCTAATGAGCTGCATACTCAGTCTTCAATACTTCTGTCATCCTTAGAACACGAAACTTATCTTTCATGGTGTTTATCCACTCTACTGCATCTAATGGCTCTGTAGCTTCTTTGAAAATTGGTGGTCTGGTGTCCATAAAGTCCTTGAAACTGCTATGCTGATTCGCTTCATGTCCACCTAGGTTTAACCCACGGCGGGTGTTGTCAGCAATGTGGCATAATGCAGCTTCCATGTTCTGCTGCATGCCCTCCATGTTGCGTTGACTTCCAAGGAACTATGCGAAGAACTGTTCCGCGGTGTACGGTGGAGGAGGAGGTGGTGGTGGATCGCGGTTCTCATTCCCAACGGCACTGCCACCTGCCTCAGTCGCGTCATACATGGTACGGTGAGTGTTCGGCATCTGCATATTTCAGCAACAGTAATTATTAGGCGATGTTGTAGAAATTGCAGGTGAATGAAAAATTATGTCGTGCTGAATTCACTGGAGAGAATAAATTCATACAATAAAATAGGGGCATAATAAGTCATTCCAATTAACACAACATCACTAATTAGATTACTTAAGCGCACACATCGCGTCCATTACAACCAAATTGCCAGCATGCATACACTGGACTTTTGACGTTCAGATATCGCCACAACACATCCAAGTTTTCCGACATTACATCAAGGTCTTAGTCTTTCTACTCATTATTACATGCCAGACATGCCAACCATGCAAAAGGTCATCGCAAACGAAACCCTAGTAGCTAGCGCAACAACGACTAGCCTACTCATTGTGGTCGCTGTCTAAGTCGGAGATGTCGACATTGTCACTATGCACATCATCGTTGTCATCATTAGCTGGTGCCTCAAGCTCTTCGGGATCCTCGTCCTCATCTAGATCCATCTCTGCTACGCCAGGAGGAACATAAGGGTGGAGCTAGTTATTTAGCTGATGAACCTCCTCATGTAGGTTGTCGTTGTACTCTTCTACGTTGGCCAGCTGCTGCTCCAGCTCAACCTGTCGAGCTCTCAGAACATCTTCTGCGGATCAGGCTTCATTCCTCTGGTGGATCACATGGATCAACATGCGCTCAGCGTTCCTGTTGGCGGTGGTCAGACGCTCGACCTGCTCTCTCAGTGCACGTACGTCTCCCTAAAAGACTCCAGTCCTCTGAGTCGCCTGATCCCTTTGACGAGTCAACTAAGCCATATCTGCATAGAGCCTCTCAATCTCGGCGTCGTGATCCCTTTGACGCTGACATCGGTCATCGTGGGCCTGACCAAGAGCACCAGACACACGTCTCAGGCTACCTTCTACTCCATCGAAAGTCTTCATCACTACGAACATGGCGCTCATAGTAGGGTTATCACTGTTCTGTCCTTCTGCTGCACCAATCTTCAAAGATCTTCCTCTTGCCTGCTGCCACGAGTCAGTGGAGGGGTTGCCCCTCGGAAAGACTCCAACTAAAGCGGCTGCCAACTCCTAAGGAAAACGATCCATGATATCCCTTAGTATCCCAAAGGCTGCCCTATCAGCTGCTTCTTCAGCGGTCCTGCTAGTTGACTCATAACGCCAACCAATCCACTCAGAACCATCACCTCAGGGACGAACAACGGCCTCCACAGTAACCAAGAGACCTTCCCCCAACTGCTCATTTGTCCAGAAATAGCAGGGCTCCATTCCATCAGGATAGCCTACATAGCTGAGCACTCGCCACAAGAGTGTAGGCATCCCAAACTCTCCAAGAAATGTGTGGCGCTGACGGGTACGTGGAGCAAGCGGATGGCGGGGAGCTCTGCCTCCGGTGGACTTGCGAGCGGTCTGCTTTGTGTGTGCCATCTGTAGCAAATTTTGTTTTATTACTCACGTGAGAACAAGGTTTAGTTGTCATTTTTATCAAAATGAGATAATCAACTTATAAGGGGAGGAACAATGCCATGAATGATATGTAACAACATGATGCATGCACATTCCATACGTTCTCATAAATTTAGGAAAAATAACAATTGTTAGCGGCATAGACGGTGGCATACAACGGTCTCTGATAACGTAGCTAATACATACTACACGATAGCGCTGTTATGTACCTGCAAAAGATTCACTTCAGCCCAAACCCTGACATTATGAAAATTATGCATGAAAGCAGTAAAGTAGTCTACTCATTCAACATGCATCCCTAGATACGCGTACAACGGTAGCAACTACCCGAACCATCGTCCTATCGATGGCACCGTCACCACAAGACGGAATTCCCCACACATTGGATACCTTCATACAAACACGCGTATGGCATGTAAATAATCCGGCATCATATAAGCACTTCCCTAGATCGGCAGTGTATCCGATCATGCTCTCACAACTCTCACTTACCGAGGCGTAGAGGTAATGGATCCATACATTACCACTTAAGTGAATGGCACTCATACAATAGCACGCCGTATGAGCAACGAAAAAGAAATATGATGCAAAGACCCCCAAGTCAGTATTTAAATAAGCCACCTAGAGTCATTAACTAGGCATATAGGACATGACCACTGGCACACTCTTAAGTTTTAAATTAGAGGTTGAAACACCTATATACTATAAGTTCGTAATTAGTTTTGTAACACAGAACCCTTTTGTTTTAAATACACGCATGAACAGTAACCTGCTAAACCTTGCTCTGATGCCAGCTGTAACAGAACCGACCAATTATACAAGATTAAGTTAGGAAATCTTCCGCCGAAGCAAATAATTTAGCAAACTTAAGCCTGTATAACCCGGTAGTCCGTGAAACCACGAAGGATTTCAAACCAATCAACATACAAACCAAGATCATACAAGTTTAGCAAGTACCGTCACACGTTACATAAAGTTCGCAATCACAGTTGGGTACATCAGAGTTTAGAATATAAAGTTATTACAAACCCAGTTCAATCTGAAATAGCGTAAGCAAATAGTTTTAAAGCCACACACACACTTTTAGTTCAGATACAATGCTAGTAGGTAGTCATCTCCAACAAAAGCATCAGATGAGATATATGGAGTGACCATTGCCCTTGGTCCTAGTTGTCACCCATCGCCGGGTACAGGCAGTTAATGCAATAGCCGTAGTACATTTGACCATCTGCAACAACAATGGGAACAACACCCTGAGTACGAGAAGGTACTCAGCTAGACTTACCCGTCTTAAACCAAAATAAAATGACACCAAGGATTATGCAAGGCTTTCTTTAGTGGGCTAGCTGACTTGTTTGCGAAAAACATAAGTTATCATGAAGACATCATTTTAAATACTTTGCATCATCTTTATTAGGACCTATCCATCTAGGTAAGCACCTGTACTATAGCAATCACTTGATTAACCCATAACATCCAGTTACCAATTTAGATTTAGCATATCTCATACCATCCAGATAATCATCATTGTTCCATAATAATTACTACGATGCCGTAGCTCGAGTCAAGTGCTCACTATCCAGGAGCGATGGCGATTCGAATCGATTCCTAACCAGCTGGTGATTTATTCCTCACACAAATCATGCTTCCCCTGTCAGGGTAGCTTAGATCATCAAGGACACTATTCAGGTAGCCGCGGGACAATCTGGAGCCACAGTACCCAGGGACCACCTGACTGCCAGGAATCAGGGCGCACCTGCCATTAGGCTCACTCTTCGCGTCCCTGTCATACCCCCATCAGCACCAATACGCGCACTCATGTAGATCCCAGCCCGAATAGTGCCACTAGCTTCGCGGTTGAAAGGTACTTTATTCGGCCAGCTAAATGTGAGGCATGCGTTCAATATGACAAGAGGGACGAGCAACGATCGGTCCTCAATCGACACAGACGGAAACTAACAGCACCCCAGAACCCTATCTGGTTGCCTCTAACTTTTCCGTCCGGTCTCCAATTATCCATCACACATGGTTAATTCTAGGATATCATTCTTTCCATAACTAAATTTTTCTAGTAACCACCTATAATGTAGGTGACCAGATATCACCGATCGCTACCGGTCTAAGCAAGGCTAAGCAGTTATTCGATCCTGACCTAACAGGGTAAAAGGTAATAAGGTAGGCAAGGATAGTAATAAATGCATCAACGGTTTCAATCAACTCCTACAACTTAATGCAACAATATATAAACTCATATATATAGAAAGAATTGCTTTTATAAATTCGGAGACTTATAATTATTCGGGGCTTGCCTCGTTCGAACGAACTAGGTTGATGATCCACGCACTCGGGCAAGTCCTCTCCTTACTCCTCTTCCTCTAGCACCTCCTGTGACTGGACTTCTTGTGGATCTATCCCGGTCTGCTCTTCCTGAACTACTACTAGCAACTCCTCCTGCGATCCTGTATGATGCAGATGTATAAGTGCTAATGCATAGGTGCATCGGAGAGATGACATGTAATGATCATGATGCATGGAATGTAGATGGACACGTTTAACTTTATTGGACATAGTAGAAGTAAAGTTCTTCTACAAGGTAGCCAACATCATCCAAGAACATGTACTACTATTCTACTACTACAACCACTGTACTAACATGCCAAGTCACCACAGCAAGTTAAGATGCTTCAAAGATAGACCAAAGCAAACATTATTAACTAAACATGATGTCGGTGTTTCGGACCGAGGGGTCCCCAACCAACCAGTAAATTTGAACTGCGTGCCCCTAATTTCGGATAGTGATGCAAAGAGACATAAGGTTTATACTGGTTTAGGCAATTGGCGCCCGACGTCCAGTCTGAGAGATCGATCTTGTATTCCTTGCCCCGAAGTGCTTGTAGTAGGGGGTTACAAGCTGGGTGAGAGAGGAAGCTAGCCCCAGGTCTCGGCATGGAACGGTGCGGGCTGCTTGAGACGTTGCTCTCAGGCAGCTTGGGAGAGCATGTGTTACAGAGTGTCGCTTGCGCGTGTGTGAGAGCGTGGTTCTTTCGTATGTTTTTTCGCCCCCCTAGAGCTATCCCTGGCTGCTTCCTTTTATAACCGCAAGGAGGGAGCCAGGAGTACATAAGTGAGCTACACGTGGAGCCTACTGTAGTTCAGTCCTGTAGCAGCATGGTGTTGGGAATGGCGATTGGTACTTGACTGGCGCACCGTGCTGGCCAGGCCCGAGGTTGTTGAGGTCGTCGGAGTCCTTATTGACGTCTAGTCAGTATGGCCTCCACTGTAGGAGACATGTCGTGCCTTGTGGGTTCTTGACTTGGTGGAGTGCCGAGGCCTGGCGGGTGTTGTAGCTGATCGTGCCGAGACCTGCTTTGCCGAGGCCTCGGAGGTGACCCGTGTATGATGCGGGGGTCTCGGTGGTTAGCGTCGTACCCGGTTCAGGTGGAAAAGTGTGGAGCTTGTGTCCACAGGGCACGGTAACCCCTGCACCATTAGTAGGGGATAGTAAAAAGAAGATTTGACCGCTGTCCCATCGCCCCTGTTACTGTACCCTGCCAGTCGTGGCTGACGTAGTAGGTGTGACCAGGCGCACTTAAACGGATGGGACGGCTCGCTAGAGGGACGGTTGAGGCGGAGGCGATGAGGCTGCAGGACGAGCCCGGCCTCGGCCAAGGCAGAGAAGGAATAGTACGTCCGAGGCCCTACCTTTGGGGGTCTCGGACGAGGCGGATGACGAACAGTTGGTCTTTCATGCTGATTCTGAGACTACAAGGACCCGGACTTGACCCTCCACGCCACTTTGTCCTTGGCGCAGGAGTTAGGTAGCACAGGGCAGTATGGGTGTCAGCAGGGGGCACAGTGATGAGCACGGTGGCAGGTAACCCCTGCTGCGCCCGGTCCCCTGTCCCGTCGGTCATTCTGCCTAAACTGCGCCAACGTGCGGTTGACGTTGCGGGAGTAGTGGGGCGCATTAATTGGATGTGACGTTTTGTCAGAGGAGTCGGTCGGGACGGAGGTGACGAGGTTGTTGCCGAGCCCAGCCTCGGGCGAATCGGAGAATTGGTATCAGGACAGGGCCTCGGACGAGAGGGCCTCGGCGAGAGGGCCTCGGCGGGGCGGAGGGCTTTGGCCTTTCGTCCGAGGCCTCGGCGCAAGCCTTGGGCGAGTCGGAGAATCTGCCGAGACCTTATGGTTGTCCTTTGGCTTTGATTTTTGCAAGGCTTAAGTAATATTTTCGGTTCTTGCTTAGGGTACCCCTTCTTGTGGTATCCGACACATGCATTAAAGAAGATTATTTGATTTCATTTTAAACTAGGGCTACAGCAGCAACATATATTTCTAGTGCTCATAAAAATCTAAGAAAATTACAGTAGTAGAGTACTACTCTAAGTAGACTACCATAAAATTTTCATGGCATTTGGATAAGTAAAATAGCCTACACAAAAATGACAAGCTATGGTTGATAATTAAGCATGAAAATACTTTGTACTATAAAAAGTGTCAAACAACAGATTTGGTATTTTCCCTATGTTCTACACAGTAAACAATCACTGCACAAAAATTATCATACACATGTTTTATACAATTTTTGCTCTTTATCAAAATAACAAAAATCATCAATTAAAGGCACTTGAACTACACATCAATATTTCTCTACAGAACATGCATGACATATATTTTTCCTACAAAGCACATCACTAAAGGAGATTAACAAAACTAGAACCATATTTTTCTGATGTATATTCTATTTACTAGACATTTTCTAAGAAATCAGCATTTATTCAATTTAAATAAAGCTACACAAAAAAGTATCACAAATTTGACATGCAATATTTTTAACAGATAGATCTAGTCACAAGAAACCTAGCAAAACTTATTTCAACAAATTTGGAGCCATTTGGAGCAAGTTATAAATTTCCAAAGCATTTAAATAGAAATCTGAAAATCATTTCTTAAATTCCTTCTAAAATCCATGTTCAAAACTGCTAGATCCACCCGGATCTCCACCCAGGCTTGCACCCCTGCGGCTGACAGTGGTCCTCGCGGTTCAGCTGGCCCCAGCTGCCAGCCTCATGGGACAGGGGAGGCGGCGGACCGCCGAGATCTCGCCGACGGCGAGGTCTCAGGCCCGGTGAAGGTGACCGGCGTGCTCCCCACCCCCGGGCGAACCCAGCGGTGCTCGTGGCATGGGCCAAAGAGCACGGGAAGCTGACCGCTGCCGTGCATGGTGGAGCGGCGATGCGGGTCATCGCCAGTGAGGCGTCGCCGGCCATGGCACGGTGAGAGGTGGTGCTCGGGATACTCGGCGACGCAGTGCGGTGCTCGTGCGCGAGAAAGTAAGGCAGGAGAGAAAGCGGAGCGGGGCTGTCCGCGCTGAGCCAAGCTCCAGCGAGGAGGAGCTCACTCCGACGAGGGATTCCCGACCGGTGAAGACTTACTATGGTGAACCGACATGAGCATCGGGTGCGCAAGGTGGAGGCGGTGCTCAGGGCAAGACGGAGCTAGCCCTGGCGAACTAGAGCGGTCGGAACGGCCAACTCCGGTGATGGCACTGGTGCGGGCGGTGGCGGAGGCGAGTGCGTGCGCGTGCTGTGCTGCTGAGCGAGAGGCAGGGGGACAAGGCTGCAAGTGAGAGGAGCGTGGGGTGGAGCGCGCGTCTGGTCGGAGCACCGCCCTTCGCCGTCGGTGTACGGACGCCGTGTGGCGGCCGGGCAGGCGGGGAAGGCGGGCGCAGCGCGTTCACGCGCGGGAGCGGCCGCGGCATGGGCCTAGGCTGGTGAAGCGTCGCTGGGCCAGACGCGGGGCGGGCGGCCCGATAAGAAGCAAATCGAAATTTTCAATTTATTTTCTATTCCCAACTGATTTGAATCACAAATTTGAGCAACCAAAAACTATTTTCAGGATTTGGGGTAAAAATAAAAGTTGTTCAAAAAAATGTACTCTACAACTTTGCCAAAAGGAGTAAGGCCAAAAATCCAATTAGATTTTGAACTATAGATTTAAAGTTAATTTAAATCAAAAACCCTATTTTAGAAGATTATTTTTAAAAGCAAAATTTGAGAAAACTTTGAATATACACCTTGCTCCAAATTGCACCCTAGTTACTTCTAAGTGGTCTAAGTGATCAATCAAGGTTCACACATGGCAAAACAAACATAGCATCCAATCTATTAAAACAAAACTATGCAACATACGTGTTTCATTAGTATGTTTCAATTCTATATTTCATGTCATGATTATGGATGCATAATAATGATTATGCTCATGATTTCCAAAATGTTAATGCATGCTTAACACCGAGGTGTTACACGGCCACCCTGCCACGCCGCGCACGTGCCCGCTCGGCCTCGCCCCGCACGCGCCCGCCTGGCCCGGCCTCGGCCGCTTGCCCACGCCGCGCCCGGCCGCTCCCCCCGCACAGCGCCCTAGCCGGCCGCGCCATGAACGCCAGCGCGTCAAGGCCGCTCGCTCCTAAGGTACCTCCGTCTCGATTTCATATTTTATTATTATTATGTAGTATAGTTGGTTTTTTTTGTATTCTTAAGGTACCCCACGTGCCCTCGCAATCCTCGAGCGGCCGGCGCAGAAGCAAAAGAGTTGATAAAATCTTAGAACGACTGTTTTCATTTCTTTTTCTAAGAGCATCTAGGGGCATCGAGGCTATTTTCATTGAGTATTAGTGTCTTTGCGATATCTTAGAACGACTATTGTTATGTGACGGAGGAAGTACCCTTCGTAATAGGTACTATTACATAATAGGTACTATTATATTAAGCATGGAGTATACTTTCGTAATAAACTTATTAGGAGATACAAATATTGATACTGTTTTTTAAGTTTTGATCAAACTTAAACATATTTGACTACTTCAGAAATAAGATGTGTATTTATTTTGAGACGGAGGGATTACTTGTAATTTTGGAACCAAAGTTTTATATGGATTGATTATATATTTATTATCTAGTATACTTAGGATTTTGGGTTTAGGGATTTAGACTAGTTAGGTTAGTGAATTGGTTTATGATTTGTTTGTGAACTTACTAATGTTAACTTGAATTTTGTTAATTTGAATACTCTAACGTTTTGTTTATCAATTTGTAAAAGGATGGCCCCTCCTACGTAGCATCCGTTGTACCCCATTCTTGAGGTGGAGTACGACGACCAGCACGAGCACACATCTTGAGTGACAACGATGCAGAGGTGTCCTTGCCTCCTTTGAGGCCCCGCATGCACACCAGGACACATCAGTGGGACGAGCGTTATACGCCATACATACGACGTGCCAGTTTCCTCGAGCTTGTTCGTGTTGTGAACCATGGTCTTCCGCCCCTTGACCCAGCACTACTTACTGCAGCTGTAGACAGGTGCGAGTGCATTATTTGTATGTAAACTTTCTTGTAATAGATTTGAGGCAACTAACAGTCGTTCTATTCTTATAACAGGTGGAGGCCTGAGACCCACACGTTCCACCACCTTGTGGCGAGATGACCATGACGTTGCAGGACGTGAAGGCTATTTTAGGCCTTCGCTTGGGGGGACTTCTAGTGATAGGGATAGTTGACAATGATCACTGCAGGGAGTTGGTGGCTCAGTTTACTGGCTTTCTTCCACCGGACGACGATGCTTCCAAGAAAAATAAGTGAGTAATTTCAAGCCTATTTAATACTTGCATTGTTTATAGCTGGCACCGGGTCTTATTTTCTTTGATCAATTACAGGAAAACTTCCGGTGTTTCGTCGTCCTAGATCACAGAGCGCTTTGATTACTTGGACCCACAAGCTGAGGAGGCTCAGATCGATAGGTTCGCTCGAGTGTGGCTCTAGCACTTTCTTGGTGCTTTCCTCTTCCCAGACGCCTCGGGCAACACCATCAGCTGGATCTTCCTTGACATACTTTGCCAACCGTGGGAGAACATAGCGGGGTACAGATGGGGCAACGCAGTCCTGGCATAGACGTATCGATAGCTATGCGTTGCCTGTCGTCGCACCTCAGGACATGCGAACCTTGGGGGTTGCTCGTACCTACTCTAAGTTTGGTGTTGGGAACGATTGCCCGTTGGGAGGCCCCTTAATAATGGTTTACCGGTAAGTACTTCGATTCATTATATTTTCCAGCCAGTTAGATATGATGAGATTATTTGTTGCTAATTCATTATCGTGTTCAATGCAGCGGGAACGGGCATGATACACTCCCTACAGCTCTCTATATCTAGACGGAATCATAGTTAGTTAGAGGAAATACGTAGCGCAAGTACAGGGAGTACACGGACGGTCTCGACGTCCTAACACAGCACCAGGTTAGGCTCTCTATACTATCGTACCAATGTCTGCTTCGATGTACAGTATATCACAACCTAACATAATTACGAAATTTCAGGTGTTTTGGTGTCCTTGGGATTCTCCGGAGCTCTAAGGCTACCTGAGTCCTGTCACTAGGGACGAGTCACACGAGTATCACTGCGACGTCCCTCTTATTTTCTTCTATGTGGTCGAGATTCACTTGCCTATCCGGGTCTGCAGACAGTTTGGAAGAATGACAGCCTGCCCACCACCGCTTTACTCCACTAACCAAGAATTGCACGGGTGCGTTATCGATTAATAACAATGCTAAAATTCAGAGGTGTGTTTGGTACAACTAACATCGTTTTGTTGCAGGTTTGACCACAGGAAGAGTACAAGACCAAGGATTGACGCATTGTGGCAGACTAGGGTACCACATGCGGTCCTTGCGGGTCCTCCACACGACCAGCACACCTTCGACGAGTACCTGCGGTGGCTTCACAGGTCTGCGAGGACACATGTCAAGCCCCCGTACACTGACGTGGTGGTTGACGAGGACTCAGAGGAAGATGTCATCGAAGATGTGAACGACGTTACCACTAGGGAGGACACACAGCTACAGAGAGCCTCGCTTCAAAGATACGTGGTAAGATACTTGAATGGTACAATTTGTTATCCTTTTGGTTTTAAGTAAGTGTACTAAAACTGTCCAACCGCGTTTCTGTACCCAGACGACACAATTGTCAAGGCTGTCCAACAAAGCAGCCATCCGGCTTCACGAGTCTAGAGGGCAGGGGCTAGGCATTCTCGCGGCTTTTGTGGAGGTAAACATAAACTTGTCCGTTTTGAAAATATTTCTTTAGTGTATATGTGTTTGCGTAATGAACTAACTTTAACGTCTATTTATGCAGAAGGTGAAGAAGAGCTACAGAAAGCTAGCTCAGAAGCTGAGCTGCATGGACACTCCTGATGAGGAACCGCCACTCCCGGCGCGGTCGGGTGGCACGTCTTCAGTCTCTTTGAAGACACCAGCTGGCTTTTCTCAGCCGATGACAGGTGCCACTTCCGCGGTGCGTACACCACCACATGATAGCGCTGGGAAGGACCTTGCAATCGAGGACGAGGAGGAGGACGATGACGACGACGATGAACCCCTGGGTTTCCGCGGACAGCACGACCAGTGGGACCAATGGCTGCAGGACGAGATCGGCATGTCTTAGCTAGGTGGTGCCCCACTTAGCACCCAAGGAGCCTCACAGGTACTAACAAAGATAGTTTGTTTCAATACGTAGGCTCTATGAACTAACGATCATAAGTAATCGTGCGTGTCATATACCTGCAGGGTACGAGCTGTACGCACCGTCGACGCGACCATACTGACGTTGGCTACACTCCCAATGTGTTGCCAACAAATCCAAAGAGACAGAGGCGTCCGAGGAATCCTTACACTCCTGGATCTTAGTTTGTTAGGTCAAACGAATATTAACATCCGAAACTTGCGTGGTTATTTGGTTATGTTATCTCAAACTTATGTCAAAACAATGAATATGTTATGTGGCAGCTTATCAACTTGCTTCTTATTCGTTTCTTTGAGTCGCGGCAGCACTGCCGGCGATATTAAGTACCAACTAGTTCGGGAACCGACAGTCCCGGTGGCAATTTTTCGTAGTCGATTAGTTTAAATGGTGCATAACCGTATTATGAAAGACGAAAAACTTATCATTGACTTATTAAATTCTTTATTCGGTTGTGAAAAAAACTCAACAAAATACGTGCGCGACGTGTTTCGATTCAACCATCCAGGTACTCCGTGCGGGCGGCAGGCGCAGCGGCAAGGTGGTGTGGCTGCGCGGGCGGTATATATATGGTCCTGCCGCGCCACGTATCAGGGCGCGGCACTGCCGCGCCAAGGTCGGTGGCGCGGCAGGAGCTGCCACGTCAGCGGTCCCCCAAGCCGGCCCTCGCCACGTCAGCCCTCTGTCGCGCCAACATGCATGACGCGACATAGCCATTTGGCCACGCCAGCACAATAGACGCGGCAAAAAAGTGTTCTGACAGTGTTATATTTAAAATTATATTAAAAAAAAGTTAAAATTAATTTTTTTTGCCTGGTTCTGTCCTAATAACTTTGGGTCTTGTTTAGATCACCTCCAAATTCCAAGTTTTTGCACTCTCTTTCCATCATATTAATTTTTAGCCGTTTGTATGAAGCATTAAATGTAGATAAAAAAATAATTAATTGTACAGTTTAGTTGGAAATCACGAGATGAATCTTTTGAGCTTAGTTGGTCCACGATTGGATAATATTTATCAAATAAGACGAAAATGCTACTATTTATTGGGTTGAAATTTTTTGCAATCTAAACGTGCCCTTGGTTTCAATTCAACACCGCCGTCTCAGTCCGTCACCGCAGGTCCGCATCACAGCGCCTCGCCACCTCCTTGCTCGCTTCGCTTGCGTTGCGCTTGCCCTCCCCCTTTCCCCGCCGTCGCCGCCGCCGGAGCCATGTCCGGCGCGGCGGTCCAGGCGGTGGAGCCCCGCCCAGCGGCAGCCGCGACGACCACCGCGGCGGCGTCTCCGGCCGCCACGGCTCAGCCCGCGGCAGCGGCGAGGGGAGCGATGGGGTGCGGCGGCCCAGCGCGCGCGGCGGGGCCGGCGGCGGCGACGATGGAGCACGTGCTGCTGGCGCTGCGGGAGACGGAGGCGGAGCGGGAGGCGCGGATCCGCGGCGTCTTCGGCTTCTTCGACGCCGTGGGGCGGGGCCACCTCGACCACGCGCAGATCGTGGCCGGCCTCGTCGCCCTGCGCGTCCCCGAGGGGACGACCGGCGGCGTGGGCGCCGAGGACTACGCGCGCGCGCTGCTCCGGGCCTGCGACCGCGACCGCGACGGCCGCGTCGGCTACGACGACTTCCGGAGGTACATGGACGACAAGGAGCTCGAGCTCTACCGCATCTTCCAGGCCATCGACCTCGAGCACAACGGATGTATCCTGCCCGAGGAGCTCTGGCACGCGCTCGTCAAGGCTGGTAACTGCAATGCCACCGCTTCTCGCCTTATTCCTTCCTTTTTTTTGCAAGTACCGTAATCCTTCCTTTTAGTGATTCCTCTATTCCACTCCACCATAGCTGCAATACTCGAATGAGGTTGAGTGAGAGAGTGTGAGACTGTGAATAAAATAGTGTTTTCCTGAGCTACAAATTTAAGTGTTCCTTGAGATGTCATGAGAAATGTATTCCCTAGCTTAATACTGCCATAAGCTTAGTTCAGTGCTGCACTGTTCTTAGTTGCTTGTAGTGGTGGAAGCTAGGATGTCCACTCTTGAAAAGTTGAATAATAGTCCAATACATGTTTGTGCTGCAGTATCCCTGACTAATCTAGGTACCAAAGTTCAAATTTGGCAATTGGTGTAAAAAAAATGCAATGCTCGATATATTGATGGAGAAATCAAGTAAGGCAGTGCTTTGCTTTTGGTCAATAAAGTCACTCAAGTTTTGTGATGGTTCTAGACTCCTAGTGATGCCATGGGGACATGGGCTCCTTAAAATAGTTAACTAAGATAAAGGCCCATCCATAATTTGGGTATCCTTTTTCCAAATTTGGTGATCAGGATGCAACACAAAGTATTGATGGAGACATACTGCACGGGATAGTTTCTTTTTGTGGTGATCAAATTTGAAGTGGAGTTCAGTTTTGACTTAGTTTGTATTTTCTAATACAATGTCTCACAGAATCACATTCTGTGGTTTGATTTTGAACCTGGTAATCATCAGTTACTGTAAATACAACAACATAGTTTCGCTTGTTGGATCATAAACTCCATTTTAGCGTTGCAATGAGCTTCACCATTTCATAATTTTAATCAGTTTCAATATCTTAATTTATGTTTAATCATGTATATCACAGATGAAAGTGGCTAAACTGATCATGTGTATGTTGTGTGTGTGAGTATGTTTGTTGGCATATGTGGGCGGAACTAAGTCACCATTCTGAAAATAGGTAGTTCCTTGTATGTGAAGTCTGTTTTAGCTTTGAATAAAACAGTGGGCTGTATTTGTCAACACTGGTAGGAAATGTAAATAGCTATGTTCCAAGGAACTGGCTGACAAATCTAGTCTTTGTGATATGCCTTACAAGTATATCAGTTTACTGTTTGCAGGTATAGAAATTGATGATGAAGAGCTTGCAAGATTTGTTGAGCATGTGGATAAGGACAATGATGGTATTATTACTTTTGAGGAATGGAGAGATTTTCTTTTGCTTTATCCTCATGAAGCAACCATTGAAAACATATATCATCACTGGGAAAGAGTCTGCCTTGTAGATATAGGTGAGCAAGCCGCTATACCGGAAGGAATAAGTAAACATGTAAGTGCGAGCAAATATCTGATTGCAGGAGGCATTGCTGGTGCAGCATCTCGTACTGCAACTGCACCTCTTGATCGCCTCAAAGTAAATATGCAAGTGCAAACAGACCGCACTACAGTTGCACATGCGGTTAAGGGTATATGGAGAGAAGGTGGTCTGCTGGGATTTTTTAGAGGGAATGGACTAAATGTGGTAAAAGTTGCTCCCGAAAGTGCTATAAGATTCTACACCTATGAAATGCTTAAAGAATACATAATGAAAAGTAAAGGAGAAAATAAGAGCGACATTGGTACTTCTGGACGTCCCCATGGCTGGGGTTTGGCTGGTGCTATCGCACAGACAGTGATTTATCCCATTGATTTGGTGAAGACTCGTCTGCAGACTTATGAGGGAGGCAGAATTCCTAGCCTTGGCGCACTATCAAGGGATATATGGATACATGAAGGTCCCCGAGCGTTCTACAGAGGCCTTGTTCCATCATTGCTTGGCATGGTTCCGTATGCTGGAATTGATCTTACTGTTTATGAAACACTGAAAGAAATGTCCAAGACATATGTCCTCAAGGACAGTGGTACACTTCTACCAGGATCTGTTTGTACTTCTACTTCCACCCTTCTCATCTGGTGTTACTAAGTTATGATTTTCTGATGTAGATCCTGGCCCTTTAGTACAGTTGGGCTGTGGAACAATCTCTGGAGCGCTAGGAGCGACATGTGTATATCCTTTACAAGTCATCAGAACAAGGTAAGCGATAGATTTCATTGATAGCAATGTAGGCTTGTACAACCATGAAGCTCTGTCCCTCACACATGCCCATATGCTCCTTTTCACTAATGTTATTTGCAGAATGCAAGCTCAACCAGCCAATTCAGAGGATCCATATAGAGGGATGACTGATTGTTTTCGGAGAACTCTGCGGCATGAGGGAGTTTCTGGATTTTACAAAGGGCTTGTACCAAATCTTTTTAAAGTGGTGCCAGCTGCAAGTATTACCTATCTTGTTTATGAGACAATGAAGAAAAGTCTCTCCCTAGATTAAGTGACTTAGTAGATTCTGCATATCAACGGCTGACTGTATAGAGAGTGTTGAGGCATGATCTTCCTCATTGAGTAGGTGCTAACTTAATGACCCTGAAGTGTGAGATAGTATTTTGGCCTCAGGATACAGTTAATGCAGGGCATTCTCATTCTTATTGGCAGAAATAAAAATGTGATACCTGTCAGATCATCAAGGGACCATATTGGAATGCAGGTAGTTGGCCGTCTTTGTAAGCCTCTACTGCTGCTATTTCTATATATACTTCTTTTGCAGATTTTGGCAATATTCTGTGTTTTCAGTTTGCACTTAAGAACTCCTTATCAACCGTAGGATTTCAGATTAGGGGATTGCAGTCGGAATTTTTTGGAATTTATTCAATTTTGGTTTAAGCTCTGGTGATTATGATCCAATCATATAGATGGAAGGAAGCACTACAACTAGATTGCATCATACCTTAACTGTGACTAGCTAATCCGCCAGGGAAGTTGTTGAATTCTTCTGATTGACAGATCTCATAACGAACCGAGAATATTTCGTCAAAGATAAGTTCTTGGCAAGTTGCATGGTATCTTCATTGGGACTGCTAGAAACTGTTTGTATTTTGAAGCATTTTAAATAGTGAAAGTTTGAGATTCTCCTAGCAGCTTAATTTGATCGAATTAACTGACCTCAGTGACATATGGTTTGCATCTACTAGGTGTTTGTTCTGAAACTTGCCTGTTTCTTGTGCCTTGGTAATTTATGTTCATGTCAGCATTACTTGATTAGCACCGTGTATTATGATGGAAATAATGTGAAATAGGCTGCCTGTTCATTATTTGGCTATGTAAGGCTAGCTCTTGCTAGGAATATAGCAGGAAACCGATTTCATAAAATCACCAAACTCTTCAGCTTGAATTCACTTTTCTTTCAGAAGGAACTGCCAACTGTCATTGTATTCATGTGTAATCATTTTGTTTTCCTTGCTCCCTTTCTTTGGCTGTGAGAGGCACCTGATTCTTAGGTTTTCAGTTGAAAAGTAGCATACACGTATGTATCGTTCTGATTCAAGGGATAATTGGGTATGTACCACCCAAAACATTGCAGCATAATATGAATTCAAGTTGGTTTTATCTTTCTGTTTTGACCCTGATTTTCATGTTTCAGTGTACAGGGCATCTCCTGCACCCTGCACACCTAGTAAGGCGTTTGAGACGATTTTGTTGACACAGTGGTGTGTTGTTCGACATACTCTAACTGCTTGTTCTTCTGAGATTTTGTCTTTATATTGATCTCGCTCTTGCCCTGCATAAAAGTGTGCTGCCCGCCTGCTACCATATACGTATGTATTTGTGTACGTACCATATATACCAAGTGTCGTCATGATCAACCTGTATTGCATAAGTGCGCAGCCCACAAATATGGTACCTGACTTGTTTGAGAGATGTATTAAGAGACAGTAAACTGATGCCTGTTCATAAGCCAATGCAATCCCCAGCTACAGATTTCGTGGGGCACGACTGGAGTGATTGTGCATTGCTGGACAGACCTGATGAGAGAGAAAAAAAAGTGTACTGTATGCCTGGAGATCGCTGCAGCTTTTTTGGCTTTTGCTACAGTAAATTGTGAGACGACATTTTTGCAGCCGCAGCGCAGCGCAGCACAGCCGAGCAGTACGGCAGATTCGGAAGAATGTCTGTTCCAATTGTACGAGTATAATACTGACCCTGACCCTCGTCCTTTTTCCATTTGCACATGGTCCTGAAAATCGTTGAGAGCGTGTACGATTATGAAATTCTCGTATGCTCAGGGAGTCAGGGAACACAGGAGATCCACGAGGTTTGTTACCAGTATAGATGAAAACGGTACTGTTATTTTTCGACCGTATTCGAGACCGAATCTGTTTAGAGAGGTTTAGATCTGTCTGTATCCGAGTCCGGATATTCAATATTCAATACCGTATTCGTATCCGAAAACTCAAATCGCATATTTATGATGTCGACATTGAATCATATCCTATCCGGCATGGCTGACACTATCTGTGTTCGAATCCGAATCCGACCAGAAATATAAAAATAAATGTAATATCGGTGATATCTGTCCGTGTCCGATCCGTTTTCATCCCTAGTTACCGGTAATATCAATATGTGTATGTTTATGTAAAGCAAGTGTTCAGATAGGTCCCGGTCTGTTGTGCTGTGCTCTGCTTCAGGGCTCACACGAAGTTTCCTTTGTTCAAAAGACCGAACTGGAGAGAGATCCAGAGATAGTGCGACGAAAGCAGGAGGCAACTGACATGCCTTTGGTTTTTCCCAAGTAACCATGTTCTAGAAGCTCCAAGAGCCGGAAGGAGCTGAAACCAGAACGCCTGAAAGGGAACCGACCGATGTGGTCACTGGTCAGGCCGACGACGGTGCTTTTGGCACCATACCAAGAAGGGCCCGGTTCCTGCACCATCTTTTGTGCGGGAGTACAGTACACACACCTGTCTTGTTGGTCTGCCCTGCAGCACGTCCTTGACTCCGGCGAGGTCTGGACGCTCTGGACAGCCTCATCGGCTCTCCTTGCTTTCTGACGGGGACAGTGCAGGCAGGACAGGTGACGGCTCTCGCCGCTGCCGACGACCTCTCCCCGGACCCTCGCGGACACCTGGGTGAATCGTGCCGCCCAGGGTCCCGCGCCGTTGCACTTGCACCTCTCACGCTGTCGAGACGCGACGCGACGGCTCTCCGGCGGTGGCAACCATGATTCACCGGGTCCCTCTCCCTGCTCCCCTTTCGGTTCCGGATAAACGAGGACGTGTGCAACCATGATCCATGCGCCGCCGCTGTGCCCGTGCTCCAGGGCCGCGCTGCTGCTGGCGCACAGTACTTTCGCCACAGCGCCCCGCCCGTATCCAGCGGTAGCGGTCAGGTGAGGTCGCTGTCGCCCTCGGCTCGTGCCGACTTCTCTTCATCCGGGGCTCGTGCCATCACAGATTTACAGGACGTCGGGCACAGGTGGCGACGGGGCCGGTGCCGACCGAAACCTCGCCGCGGACACCTGGCGCCGCTGCAGGTAAGGAGGGACCTTGTACAGCCCCCAAAATAGCTCTGGACCCTGGCCTCCCCGCGACAAGTGTCCCCGAGAGCGACGGCTCTCCGGCGGTAGCAGCTGCCGTCACCTGGCCCCGCCGGTGCCTCGGGATGGGACGGGACAGCTGACGGCTGACGGCTCCGGAGGCAAACGAACAAGAACAGCCGAGCCCACCGCACCGCAACGTGCGATGGACGGACCCAGCCCAGCCGAGCCGCCGCATTGGGGTCCGCGGTGGCGCGACTGCATCTGCCGATTTCCATTTCCGCCGGGCCCCGGCTCTGGCGGCTAGTCGGTCGCGCATGCGACGGTCGACCACGGATCGTGCTAGATGATGCAACTTGCACCGTGCTTAGACTGTCTCTGAGAGGAACCCATATGCACATCCCGACCCAAAATAAATACAATACATTCAAAATCAGTCTTCAACAGAGTACCTATATAGAATATTTATTTTGGGTTGTCTAAGAGACACAACTTAAATATAAGCATCCTCTCTCCTGGAAATTCATTTACAGAAATAATTCTCTTTTAGATCTTGTTGTTGGAGAAGATATTGAATAGGTATAAAATCTTTTGTCTATAACGCTATTCAAAAAAATGAATGGATTTTATATTTTGGGTGTCGACGTTGAGATAACCTTAGCGAAACGTCTGGTATATGCACAGGATGCTGTGCCGAACCTTAGGTTGTCGCTTTGTCCTACCCCTTTCGTAGGTTACTGCCTGGTATAGGCTGCTGACGTCCCTGCACCAGTGCGCCAAATTGCCGAAGTCGTCGTTAAGAAGCCTCTGTCCCACGTCGGAGCATTCAAAAATTTATCGGCCTCGTTTAGATTGCAAGGTTTTTTCAGTCTCTCTCAGTCACATTAAATCTTTGATATATATATATAGTATTAAATATAGATAAAAAAATAACTAATTATATAGTTTAATTGTAAATTACGAAACGAATCTTTTAAGCCTAGTTAGGCCATGATTAATAATAATTATCAAATACAAACGAAAGTGCTATAATGTCAAATACTGATTTCTAACCCTAATCTAAACACGGGCCAAGGCCATGGTTAGTCGGCGAAATCGGCGCCGGTGAAATCACTGTATGAACAATGTAGCTACAGTATCGTTTTGTTTTCATTTGGTAATAATTGTCCAATCGTTGACTAATTAGGCTCAAAACATTCATCTCGTAAAGTACAACCAAACTGTGTAATTAGTTTTTGATTTTGTCAATATTTAGTACTCTATACATGTACCATAAATTTGATGTGACGGAAAATTTTCTTTTTATATAGTGTCAAAATTTAGATTTCGGTAAAACTAAACATGGCAAAAAAAAAATAAACAAGACGTTTTAGTTCCTGGGTCTATAGCATTAGCATGGTACACCACCCGTCAATCCATCGTCTGTCACTAAAGAAATAAAAAAACAGATGGGTGGGAGGAGGTGTAGTAAGTACTCCCTCCGTCCCATTGAGTTTGTCGCTCGGGAACCGGGATTGTGAGGGGGGCACGGTTTTCCAACGACAAACTTAATGGGACGGAGGGAGTAGATAGGAGCGGCTGTCCCTGTCCGTAGAGAAGTCAGGAAAGGAGAACAGGAGATAGAACATGCAGGAACGGAGGAAGCAGGGGACACGCTGGTCTTCTGCCATCGTCATTGATATCGGTGCCCGATCTAAAACGGGTCTGTTCGCTTGTCTAAATTTTAGAAGAATCTGAATAGTTTGGAGGAATTTTAGAGAAATTTGTGAAAGAAAAATACTATTTTAGATAAAAAAATAAACGGATTAAGCTAGGTTTAAGAACACGTCAACGGTATGCTTGATGCACATCCAGTAGCAGGGCCGAACAAGATGTGGTTTTGACCATCGACAGGTGCAAAATAGAAAAGTCACTGCTACTTGTCCTGTTCGTTTGGTCGATAAGTCATGATTAAAAGTACTATTGGCTGATTTGTTACGAGAGAAAAATATTATTCGTTAGCTAAAAAAATACGACTTATAAGCCAAGCGAACATGACGATTACTGCAGTACTCTCTGCCTACTAAAAAGAATACAATTCTCTGCGTAGCTAAATTTATAAGAAATAATATCAACACTTTATCATCTCCAAATATGTTTACCATGAAAATCTCAAAACTAATCTGATGATATCAATTCGGTATCACAGATGTTGGCAGTTTTAAAGTAAATTTATTAGTCAAACTCTAAATTATTTATTAACTTCTTCAAAAATGAGAATTGTTTTTTTTTTTGGACGAACGAGTAACTAGATTCATCTCGTCGTAACCATGTCGAGCGTATTGAGAATCAACTCTTCCTCCTCTGGAGTAAATACAAGCATGGTAGAATGATGCCGGTCTCTTAAAAGGAAGTAGCTCTCGGTATTTCAGAATATGATACCATCTTTGACAGAGCTTTTGGTTGAACCGCCTTATTCATAAGTCCTATCAACGAGTACACACGAGTACGACTTCTGAAACTGTAACCAAGCAAAAAAAAAAAAAAAAAGTGAAGCCGAAGCCATTTACAGGCCAGAAGCCGAAGCAACCAAAACAATGCATAAAATCATTATTGTTGTCTGTCTAGCCAAAGCGGATTAGGTTTTCACCCATGGGACAAAAGGGGAAGGAGGTCCCATGACAATATATCCAACGAGTTAGAAGTGTTTCTATGGTCCACCACTCCCTCCTACATGTACGAGTTTAGTGTTCAGGGATAGTACGGAGTCTGATCTAAAACAAATTGAATTAAAACATATATGATACGATCATTGATAAATCTTGATCTAAACTTTTTGTACTCATACGAGTTAGAGCAGCACGAGTCTTGACATAGTAAAGAGAGCATAGGTCATGTTCGCTTTACTGAAAAGTCATGTCTAAAAGCATTGTTCACTGATTTGTTACGAGAGAAAAATATTGTTCGTTCGTTGAAACAGTACGGCTCACAAGACAAGCGAACAATGCAATAGGCTCCACCTAGTGTTCAGTCATAGTTAACGCTATGGCCGCGTTCGGCTGGTCCAAAAATTTCAGACCAGTCGGCTGGTCCGGCTGCTTCTCCTCACATTGCTACAGTGCATCTTCCAGCCGCTACAGTATTTCTCTCTCACACAACCAGCCGCTACAGTGTTTTTGCTTCTTTTTTCAGACAAACGAATGGGCCTATGTAATCCTTAAAACGATTGTAAACCTTGATTAATAGACCTGTTTGGCAGGGCACCGGTGGCCCTGTCGGCCTCCCACGGGCCGATAGGTGCCAGGCGGAACAAAAAACGAGCTCCGCCGGCTCCGCTGCGTCTGTGAGAGAGTAAAGTAGGAGGGAGAAAAACGGCTGTGGTGCCTGTTGGTCCGTGGGAGGCCGACAGGGGCGAAAAGCCCGTGGGCGGCCGACAGGGGTCAAAAGCAAGAGCCCGAGCCTGCAAGAACCCTACCAAACAGGTTAAAGTATCAGGTGGGGGTTTCTCTCCCTCCCTGTCGACTTATAAAAAAAGACATAGTACAGAGTTTAATTTTTAAAAATTGAGACGCATGATGTGATGCTAAATAATCACGTAACAAGTTGAATATCCGGTTACAACGCACATATATATTTATATTAGTTATAAACATAAAACCATAGCATCAGCGATGAATTCCCACAGCTATTTGGCATGACAGCGTGGTCGAGCTGATCTGACTCGAGCGATTATTGGTGTCGCGTGGTGGTTCATGTCGTCAGGCACGGGAGGGTCAAGCAGCATAACGAAACGCAATTCGGCCATGCGGCGCGCCGGCACGGACGACGCCGCCTCGCACTAACCAGTACTGGATACCAGACTTTTGTCCTAACGCACTTGCTGATTGGCCCTTCGGCGTCTCACGAGATACATTCATGGCTAGTCAAGCTAAAAAGGCAAACGCAGAAAGCAGAGAACCTTTCGGCAACATCCTGTTTTAGCAGTGGTCTCGACAGGGAGTTAGGCCACCCCAAACGCTACTACACCGTGGCTGTTAGCCCTAGCTTCCACATTTGCACCAAGCAGCCGATTCGGCTCAACCAGTGGCTTCGCAGGGTGTCAGGGATCATGCAGGACCCGCGTATGTTTGGTCTGACATACGTAAGCCATCTCTGAAGCACGTGTTGGAGGTGAAAAATGAAGACCATGTCACACGTTTTGTCGGTACATTAATGCGTTTTATTGGATTTTGTTTCTACATGATACTCCGTCCGTCTCCATTTATCTGTCTGTCATTTTGGCCTTCTACTAGATACATGAAACATTCTATAAATTTATATATATATTATGTCTAAATATACAAAAGGTGCTTTGAATTTAGACATCTGGAAACATACCCGAACAACACATAGGGACAAAGGGAGTAATCTACTACTCTAGAATCTAGATTATTTGGAAGAACTCTACGTTTGGATTCTCAGGGATTCTAAGAATTTGGATAAAAAAAAATCTCAGAATCCTAGGCTCTCTCTCAAAGACATATGTGATAGATTGTTACAGGATCATCTAACCATAGATCTAGTATGTATACTGTTATTTGGGATAAATAGTGAGTCCTAGAACATGAAGTAGTACGGGATTTAGAGATAGAGGGAGAGAGAGAGGGTGCGGAGGTGCAAACCATCGACCGCCTTCGTAGAAGACGAGCTGGCATAGGGTTGCTTATCGGTAGCGCGGTGAAGCCCGGCAGTGAAGGCACTGTCGCGGTGGCTACAGTGCAGAGGCGGCGGTGGCCGGTGGCTGAGCTTCAAGTCGCTGGTAGCGCCCTCTCTCTAGATCGGCTAGGGTTAGGATGTAGGTTGGGGTGTCTGACGGCTCAGATGAACCTCGTACCTTATGCTCCGGCCCCCAACTCCCTTTTTATGGCGCTGTGCGACGGGGGCCCACCAACCATGATGCGGTTGGGCGTCCCCGATCAGGGCATGGATCCAAGGGCCCAATTGGCCGTGGAGATCAATCTAACATTCTCTCCCTTGATCTCACCTTATAACTTAAACTTAACTTACTTACTTTATCTTGTTCACATTCCATCACAGATCAGTACATAGAGCGTGCCTTATTGTCACGGTCTGTTGTCATTAGATTAAACAGCTATAATGCACCTCTCTGTTTTGAAATAGATTCTCAACTAGACTCTTATTGTCCAGGAATCCTAAGCTTTCCCTTAAACCCATGCCGGCTAAGTGTTCTCTGAACACGCTGGGTGATAAGCCTTTTGTAAGCGGATCCGCGATCATCTTTTCTGTTCTTATATGCTCAAAACTAATTATATGATTCTGGACTTTATCTTTCACAACATAATAATTTATGCCAATTTATTTGGCAGCACCACTTGACTTATTGTTGTGGGTATAACATACTGCTGTATTATTATCGCAGTATAACTTGAGTGGCTTATGTATGTCGTCTACCACTTTCAACTCGGGCATAAATTTTTTCAGCCAATTCACCTGCCCTGTGGCCTCATAACATGCTATAAACTCGGCATACATTGTGGACGATGTAGTGACGGTTTGCTTTGAGCTTTTTCACGATATAGCTCCTCCTGCGAGAGTGAATATGTATCCTGACGTGGATTTTCTATCATCCCCCGCATAATCAGAATCTGTATAACCCTCTATGTGCAGGGAATCAGATCTTCTGTACGTTAGCATGAGACCCTTCGTACCTTGCAGGTAACGCAAAACTTTCTTTACTAATTTCTAGTATTTTATTTCTGGATTACTCTGATATCTGCTAAGTAACCCGGTAATAAATGCTAAGTCAGGGCGAGTACACACTTGAACATACTGTAAACTTCCGACAGCTGAACTATATGAAACCGCTTTCATTTGATCGATCTCATATTGGTTCCTGGGATATTGAAATTCCCCATATCTATCGCCCTTGACTATGGGAGCAGATGAAGACTTATAATTTTGCATATTATATTTCTTTAGAACTTTTTTTAAGTATGCCTTTTGTGATAATCCTAAAACCCCATTTTCTCTATCTCGCTGAATCTCTATTCCTAGGACAAACGTAGCTTCACCGAGATCCTTCATATCAAACTTCGAGGACAAGAACTTCTTTGTTTCTAGTAGTAGATTAACATAACTGCTAGCGAGCAAGATGTCATCCACATACAAGACTAGAAAAATGTATTTTCCATTCTTGAACTTTGCATAAACGCAATTGTCCTCTACGTTTTCTTGAAACCCAAACTTTCTTATTGTACTATCAAACTTCAAATACCACTGTTTTGAAGCTTGTTTTAATCCGTAAATAGATTTCTTCAGGCGGCATCCCATACGTTCTTTTTCTTCCACAACAAAATCTTTCGGTTGTCCCATGTAAACATTTTCCTCCAGATCCCCGTTTAGGAACGCCGTCTTTACATCCATCTGATGTAATTCTAAATCGAAATGTGCTACAAGCGCCATTATAATTATAAAAGAATCCTTACATGAGACTAGAGAAATATCTCATTGTAATCTATGCCTTTTCTTTGCGTGAAACCTTTCGTCACAAGTCGCGCTTTAAACCTTTCTATATTTCCTTTGGAGTCATGTTTAGTTTTATAGACCTATTTACAGCCTACTGTCTTGGCTCATTTAGGAATTGTTTCTAAGTCCCAAACACCGTTGGTTTTCATTGATTTCATTTCATCTTCCATGGCTTCAAGCCACTTGGATGAGTGATCGCCTCTCATGGCTTCTTCAAATGAGGTGGGATCACCCTCCATTTGAAATTCCTCACATTCATAAACTTCGTAATCATCAGGAATGGCTGATCTCCTGACTCTTTAAGACCTTCTAGGGGCCTCGTTAGATGATGCTTGTTCTATATGAGGCTGTTGTTGCTCTCTCTCATGTGTGACAATGGGTTCTAGGAGATCCTGTAGGGCAGGTTCCACATATTCATTCATTGTTGCCACAGGAGAACTAACAACAGGTGCTGTTACTACAGTGTCTTGCACTGTTGGTACAGCAACAACAGGTAGCGTGAAGAATGCTCCTGAACCATAGGAGTGGGCACGTATACCCGCTTCTCTTCAAAACTAATTTCTCGCGCTACCATGCTCCCCCTGATCATATCATCCTCCAAGAAGATAGCATGTCTTGTTTCTACAAACTTCATTTGTCTGTTAGGACAATAGAAGCGATAACCTTTTGATTTTTCTGGATAGCCAATGAAATGACAACTGACTGTCTTGGAGTCTAGCTTCCCTATGTTTGGGTTAAAGACTTTTGCCACAGCTGGACAACCCCACACACATAAATAGTTAAGTGAGGGTTCCTTTCCTGTCCACAACTCATACGGTGTTTTGGGTACCGACTTGCTTGGCACTCGATTAAGAATATGAATGGCGGTTTTTAACGTCTCCATCTATAAACTTATCGGTAGGGTAGAGTAACTTATTATGCTTCTCATCATATCCATTAAGGTACGATTGCGCCTTTCAGCTACTCCATTCTGCCGAGCCTCGCCCGGTGTAGAATACTAGGCAACTATGCCATTTTCCTATAAAAACCTTGCAAAGGGTCTAGGAACTTGGCCATATAGGGTGTGTCGACCGTAGTACTCTCCCCCACGGTCGGACCTTACTATCTTAATCTTTAAGTTATGCTGATTTTCTACTTGAGCCTTGAATATTTTAAATTTATCCAATGCTTTCGATATTTCCTTAATTGGATAAATATAGCCAAAACGAGAATAGTCATCTGTGAATGTTATAAATGAATCATAACCATCCACACTCTTCACAGGAAAAGAACCATAGATGTCTGTGTGAACTATTTCTAAAATTCCTGCGCTTTGTTTGACATATTTCATTATTTTCTTAATATACTTTCCTTTTATGCAATCAATGCATTGCCCTAATCTAAAAATTCTAAAGGCGGAAGAATTGATTTCTTAATCAATCGCTCTATTCTCCCTCTTGAAATATGGCCTAAACAACAGTGTCATAATTTTGAAGATACATCATGCACTCTCTTTCGCTTATTTGTTACATTAATAGATGAGAAGGCATTCTCATTCTCAGTGCTCACATCATTCACATTCTCAGAAAGTGATAATAAATAAAGCTTGTCTTGTCGGAAGGCAAGACCAACACACTTATTTTTAATCACAATCCGACATTTGCCATTACCAAAATGACAATCATATCCATCATCATCTTGTCGTGAGACACTTATCAAGTTTCTACGCAAAGAGGGTACATAAAGAATATCTAAAAGCTATAGTCTGGAACCATCATCTAATTCTAGACAGAGATCTCCAATGGCTTCAACTTCTGCTTCAACTCTATTTGCAACTTTAATTGTTCTTTCTCCTCTTTGCAGGGTCCCCGTCGTACGGAATTCCTGTAATAAATTTGCAACGTAAACAGTTGCACCTGAATCAATCCACCAAGTAGATTTTGCATAACTTAAATATAAGGATTCATCTATGAATGTAAAAAAATAATCACCTGTTGGGTTCATAAACCCGGGGCCCCTCGAGGACCGGCTTCCACGCCTAGGCTCGGCCCAAACAGACAGCACACAGCTCATGGGCCAGCCCAAGGGACTAGAGCAATAGGCCAAAAGGGCGGTCCAATCTCCGACTAGAAGGTCTAGCCAAAAAGGAAGCGCTCGCTCGTCGATTACTTCGGCCCACCTCTCCGACCGGAGCGCTCGCTTCGAACTCCAGCCACCTCCGGACGGCTCTCCGATCGGAAGGCCTGGCCCAAAGTGCTACTTTTGACTCCGACCGCGCGTCTCCGACCGGGGTTCACAGAAACCCTGCCCACCGCTCTTCTTCGACTGGCACACCCAGGGCCGACTGAAGCCATCCGACCGGGGACGCCCGCTTGGAAGAAACCAGGGGACAAACGAAGAAAGCAAGCCAAGGGCGCACAAGTCAAACCACGCTACCAGGGACCATACCCTGAGCACCTGCGGGAACAGTGCTCTGCAACTACCCTAACACAAATAGTATTGTAGGCGCCGACATTTACCTCTACAGTGTTGTGGGCGTCGTTAACTCCCATACGGTAAGGCCCCCCACGTGCCTCTGGGCATCGATAGTGTTATGGGTGCCGAGATTTACTGTGCCAGGTGAACGTGGTAAGACTCCTCACATGCCTCTAGGCATCAATAGTATTTTTGCAGGTACCAACATCTACCATTCCTGAAGAAGGCGACACGACCTTCCATCTGACATTCTACAGTGACATCAACAGTGTTGTGGGCGCCTACCATTATCTTATACCCACCGGCATGGGCGACAAAGCCAAACAGCATACGTACCCTCACCCTCTCACTTGTAAAGCCATCCCTTTTGTCTATAAAAAAGGGATGCGCTCCATCCAACAAAGGGGGCCTCCTTTTAGTCCAAGTAAAAAACCATCATCGATCAAGTTCATCAGCTCACAACCACAGAACCACCGGGTTCATACCCCAAGCACGCGCTTGAACACTTAGCTCATAGCGTAGCTCCCGTCACTCTTGGCCCTTCCGACCAGAACCGATCGGACCTCTTCTATACCCCATCTTTCTCCTTCTCATTTGTAACCCCACTGCAAACTTCGAGCACCTGGGCTCAGGAATAAAGTCACTAACCGACCCAAACTGGACGTAGGGCACATTGCCTGAACCAGTATAAACCCTGTGTCATTGAGTGCTAGGCCACCTCCGATCACAACGTACGGCAAAACTACAAATATTTACTAGTTGGTCATATTCTGCACCGACAGTTGACACCGTCCGTGGGGGAAGATGCTATACGTTCAACACCTTTTGGTCATCGGATGGCCCACTTTTCCACCACCCTCGCCCTAGGGGGCTCGGGCGATACGATTCGCTTCGGCTCACTGGAGTTTCCCGCACTCTCACCTGTTGAGATGTGGGCTCCCCCAGTCTTCAGGCCATCCCAAGTTTTCCTCTTCGGAAGCCTGGACTTCGTCGCCGACCAGCTCGGCATACTACACCTCCAGGAAGAGGCACACGTTCCGGCACCCATCGAAGGGACGCCCTCCATCAACTCCGGGACACACGACTTCGACGATGCGGCCTCTGCCCTTCTTTCTAAACAAACTCTCTGCTCAAACCCCGCTGTGAGTAATGTACACGCTGTCATTTACTTACTATTCTCTATCTTCCGCCGATTACCCGGTGGAACCCTGTTGTCCCCGACGCAACCGCCGTACGACCGGTCTCCCTACGGCCTCACGTCTTCCATGGACGCATACGCCTGAGGGCTCCAAAGGAGGCCAGCACCGCCCCCTCTCGCATCCGAATTCATGGGAATGGAGAGCTATGCTCCCACCTGTTTCCTTGACCTCATGGATGATGATGGCGAGAGTGACGGCTCCAGCATCGGTGACATGGCGCCTAGCCACCGTCCGTCCTGGGAGTGCGCCATGGTGGACACTCCGGGACACCCACCGACGGAAGCAGAGTCCTCACGGGCTCGCACCTCTCCGGACCCTCATACGGAGACCCCTGAGCTCACACGTGAGCACGGGGAAGAACTGCGACAACAGTGGCTGCGTCAACCACCGACTGCGCATGCACGCTCGGCGCACCATGTTGTGCCCCGTGCGCATGGACCGACAAGTGGCGCCTGGAGTCATGCCCGTTTGGTCTAGCGTAACTCCACGAACAGGGGGGTCGATCCTCCGCATTTCGCTCGGGCCGGCCAGAACATCACCGCCGCGGCGATGCTCCTACGCAGTCTGTCTGAGCCGAATGGCCCTCATGAAAAGGCGATCCACCGGAACCTCCGGGCACTAGTGGAGATCGCCGCCGTTCAACAAGCGGAGTGCTCCGTATTGCGATGCCAACTCATGGCACCGGAAGCCCCACTGGCGCCTCGTCTTGACTTGGCACAGGAGGCCCCACGGGTGCCTCGTCCTGACTTAACGACCGTCCCACACCGACCGCCTATCTACGTGCGGCTCAGACCAAACCGAGACACATGGAGCGGCGACCGGAGCCCTAGCCCTGACGGCCTAGGACCACGGACCTTTGTCCAATGCCCCCAGCAAGCGCTGTTCCCACCGTGCTTCAATGGAGGTCACGACAAAGGTAAGGCCAATCACCAGGATCAAGACGAGGGCCCCTCCACGCAGAAGGGAAAAACAAACAGAAAGGATCGTCGCCGACCGGCCAACTCCGCGTCGGTCGCCGCAACCGATCACATGGGCACGCAGCCCCAACAAGACCCTCCAGGCCACTTCCACGAGCTCGTGAAGAGCCCGTGCACCAACCATGACTACCCCGTCAAACACCTCTACAAGGACTGCCAGCTCCTCAAGCGCCTGCTGAGGCAGGCTGGCAGGCCAAAGGAAGAAAAAGGCAAGGAAGCAGCGACCGAAGAAGGGGGCGCAGCGGGCGAGGATCTAGACGACTGAAGGTTGAAGTGATCCGACCGGACGCCTACCAACTGGAAAACAACAACGATGATGTTCTCTCCGAGCGCCTAGAACAGCTATGTCGTTATTTCTTTCCCTAAGTTTCAGTCTTACCACTATTTACTTAGCGCATACAAGAGCACCCCGACCCAAACACTTTTCGGCTCGAGGCGCTCGGGGGCTCCACTAGGGGGCACTACTACCTCCCTGTTTTGTTTACTATCGTATGGGGAAATTCCTTCCCACCCAAGAAGGGGTGGTTCGTTCCTTTAATGTGCCTTACGTAACTTTGCTTTAAACATTCCAAACCGGTCGCACCCCGCCTCTTCCTACGGTTACGAGCAACTGAGCCTCGCAGGCCCGAGATCCCATGGTTGCAGCCTACGGGACAAACGGGCAGGTACATGAAGGAAAGAAAGAAAAACAAAATTATGCTAAGGGAAAACTAAGGAATGAAAGGGAACAAGCTTCCCCGAAAGGAGTGACTCCATCACAGAAAACAAAATACGATTATAGTTGTTAAGCACACAGAAACATTTACACGGGGGCTCTCCCATGAACTTTTCTTTACATCTACTAAACTACTCATATTTTACAAGCTATTGTACCGGCCTGATGGCATCTGTTGTCGGCGCAACTGACGAGAGCACGGGCTGCTCACCCCCTGGCGGCACGACGTTCGGCTCAACCGAAGCCGAGGCGACATTCACCTCCGACCTAGGCTCCATGCTATCCGTAGGCTGGGAAGCGTCCTCCCCACGCATGCTTCTGGCCATGTATTCACGGTGGACTTCCATCACCCACTGGGCAGAGACTTGCTCCGCCACCGACCTTGCGTACGACAGCAAGCCCTCCCCTATCGATTGAATATCCTCTATGCTCAGGCCTTCAGCATGCCCACTGCAGATAGTGGCGAAGTACAGATACGGGTGGTGCGTCGCCACTGAGTTCAGCACCCCCGATGCTCCGTAGTACAGCCCGCTCCTGATGAGATCCCGGACCGTGCACGGGACCTTCGCCAGCTGGACGGCGGGCGTGCTGGTGCTTGGCGCCGACCCGAAGACTTCTGAGACGACGAGCTAGGCAACGTTGCGGATCTAGTCAAGATCCCCCTCGAGAGCGCGTTGCTCTTCACGGGACTTGGCCAGCTCCTCCGCATTCCGGCTGAGGGTCGCCTTGATCGTCTCCAGGCCCTGCTCCAGCTCCCTCACCTTTCCACCCAGCTCTGAAAGAAGGGCGACAAGCTCAGAAACAGGCCAAAGAAAGTAACCAACGTAATGAAAAACAGAAAAGGTACGTACCAACGCGAGAGTTCTCGAGGGTGGAGAGTTTCTCCGTCTGACGAGCCGCCTGCGTGCACAACTGGGCGTTCGCCTCCTCCGTCCCCAACACCTGGCCTCGGAGCGCGAGCACCTCCTGGTCCGCCTCCGACTGGGCCCTCCGCTCCATCTCCAGGGCCTTTTGTGCTGACTCCAAGGTGGCCCGCTCCGACGCCAAAGCGCTCCGCTCCGGATCAAGGGCTGCCAAGGCCTCTTGAAGCGCCGCCTCGGTGTTCGCCAGGGATGCCCGCAACCCCGCCTCGGTCTCCACCTGATGGGCCTTCGTCGCCTCGAGCCCTTGCTCGGCGGCAGCCGCCCGCTTGGCTGCACGCTGCCCCTTCACCCGTGCCGCGGTCGCCTCGGCCACCTGGTCTTGGGAGTCATGACGGGCGGACGCTAGCTGACGCTCGAGCTCAGCCATCCGGGCATGCTCCTTTCGGAGAAAGCGGGACTTACCGGACAACATCCCCTTCAGTCTCTACGAAAAACAAACATGCTAAGACAACCAACAAAAGGTTCAGAGGTCAAGGACAAGTATGCGAAACTCACCTCTGCGGTGAGCTGCAGGTCAACCTCGACCAACTGCCGAGCGAACTTAACCCGCTCCTGCATGTCTCTGAGCTTCGTGGACAGGGTGGCGAGTTCGGACACTGCGGCGTGCCCTTGCTCCCCAAGGATGTCCTAGAGCTATCACTCCTGGGAATCCTGGAGGACGAAGCGCACCTTCGCCGGGTCCTCAGGGTAGGGCCACTCCAGGTCACCCTCCAGCAGCCTGCCAGAGGGCCTAGCCTCCGATTAGACCACCGCCAGCTCCCGCGATGACACTGGTGGCCCTGCCATATCATCCACCTCATCGTCGGACAGGATGTCCACCACCTCGTTTACATGGACCGCCGCCTCCGCCACCGAATGTCCCGACTCCGTCCCGGCCGTGCTCTCCCCCGGTGCCTTTGGCTCTGACCGCGCGGGTGAGCCATGCAGCCCTCCGCCTAGAGAGGTAGGGAGCTCGGTCTCCCTCTCCTCTTCTACCATGGTCGGTGGAGGAGGGGCCGCGAGGGTCATGTCGAACGCAACCTCCGCCATCAGCACCAGGATCGCCGCCAAAATCGACACCACCGCTGCCGCTGTACCGACAACCGACCCAGGGGGCACCACCCCCGGAAGGGAAGGCTTCGCCGCCGTCGCCCTGTTCCCCCCGTCGCTCACCGCGGTACGCCGCAGGGTGGGCCTTCAAGTCTCCTGCACGAGAGTTGGGGCAATGCTCAGCCCCGTCATCGCCCGGCCACTAACAAAAAGATGTAGGCAAGTCGCACTCTGAAAGGACTCAACAGCAAAAGATCGAAAACAAACAAAGAAAAACATACCGGGACAGCGGCATGACTCTGAAGGCCTGACCCGACGTCGATGGACCTGTAGGGCATGGGCCGCTCCCGAGCTGCGACCCGCGCCCCTCACTTCGACTGGGGACAGAGTCGACCCAACCGGCTCCTGCTCGACCGATGGGTCGCCGCAACCGTCAGCCCAGGACTCCCTGACCGGACCAGGAGGCGGGGCATCCTCTGGCTGTGAGTCACGCAACACCTGGGCGCCAGTCTACCTCTCAGACCACCCGGCTCGCTCAACCGCATCTGCGGCGGGCGGGGCCTCCCCTGGCTATGAGCCACACGTCGTCACCGGTCCCGACAACGCACGAGCACTAGTCCCGGCAACGCAGCGATGGGACCGACGACACCACCGAAGGGCATGGTGACCGCGTCTGCTTTGACGCCCGTTCACCAATGGCGTCCACGCTCGCTACGCGCTTCTTCGGCGTGGGAGCCACCGCACACCGCGCGGCCTCCTGCCCACCACCAGCGGACGTCGCCGCAGGGTCACGACACCCCTCCAAGGTCACAATGACCTCCCGACTCTCCTCCCCCTCGGTCGAAGACGTGTCATCCACCTCTGTGGAATCCTCTAACTGGAGCTCCAGCTCGACATCGGCCCTGTCTTCCCTGGCTTTCACCCGACGGGCAACCTCCTTCTCCTTCTCAAACTTCTAGTGGGCCACCTCGGCCTTCTTCTTCTTCCTGGAGTCTGCCGTCTCCTTCTGGGCGGCCTGCTTGGCCACGCCCTCTGGACCCTTGGGAAGGTGCGGCCGGGACTTGTAATTTCTAAGCCCCTGCGGAACGTGTGACTCCCAATCAAAAAAGAAAAATACACATATAGGAAAAGCAGAGGAAGACATGCGGGCTAAGGAGAAGGGAGCATACTAGGGTGGACACGATCGAGGAGTTGAAAGGCATAGGCCTCCCTTCGACCCTCTCTCTTTGCTTTAGCCACAGCACCCGGCCAATGCGACTCCAGACCTCGTCGTCTGGTAGATCCGCTGGTGACACACGGTCTGGGTCTGACAAGCCGCTGTACAGCCACATCGCCCGCGTCCTCTCCACCAACGGCGCGACCCGGCGATGGTACAGGATGTGTAACACCCGCACCCCATTAAGGCCACGCTTTACGAGCTTCTAGAGCTCCTCCTCGATGACCCCCACCTTATGCTTCTCCTTTTTGGCACAACCCCATGACCAACTATCCTGCTTCTTTGGCCTCCCACTGGTGAACATCGGGAATGGCGCCGCCATCAGATTCCTGATGTAGAACTACTCCCCATGCCACCCCCGGTTGGAGTCGCAGGGGAGGTACGCGGGATACGAGTCTCCCACGCCTGGTTTTCTCTGCAGGGCGAAACCCCCCACCGGCGCGACCTCGGCCGGGTCCCCCACCGTCAAGGCTCTCGGGGAGAAGAGCCGCCAAAAGAAATCTGCGTGCGGCTCCATCCCGAGGAAAGCCTCACAAACGGTGACAAAACCAGTGATGTGCAGCACCCCCGTTGGGTTAAGGTGCTGCAGCTCTAAACCCCACTCATTGTGGAGCCCACGTAGGAACCAATGCGTGGGGAATCCCAACCCACGCTCATGGAAGGTGAGGAAGGACACCACCTCGTCAGGCCGAGGCTGCAGAAACTCCTCCCTCCCAAGAACCCTCCAGTGCGCCACCTCCTGCGGCGGCAGAAACCCCTTCTTGACGAAGGCCTCCAGCACCGACTTCCTCACGGTGGACGACCTCCAGTCTGACATTGCGCTCCGAGGATTGGCGAGTTCTTCTCTTCTCGCTCTCTCCCCTTTCTCTCCTAGAAACAGCCGTGGCTCTCAGGAACGCTCATGGCAAGAAGGGAGAAGAAAGGCAGCTGTAGATGAAGAACTGGCTAAAGAATAGGGCGGAAACCCTCTCCCCCCTCCTACTTAAGGAAAAAGGAACAACAGTTAGGAAAGGGCGCGCCGATCGGGGAAGGTAAAACAGCGGAGCGAGAAACTCTCTCCCTCTCCCATTTAATGCAGATAAGACGCACCCTGACCGATGAGACATGCCCTACCCGATGGAACGGCTCCTGATCCGACGGGACGTGGCCTGGGCAGGGTCCACCACTACCGCACGCCGAGCACGAAAACCAAAGCGCCACCACACGCGGGCGGCGCCCCGCTTCCCTAGGCCAGGCCTAGAGGAATCCAAATGAAATCTCCGTCGGGGGAGATCATCGGGTCCCCTGAGTCGATCAAATCACTCAGGATAGACACCAAGAGATAGGTAAGGAAGCGAAGGGGCGCCCCATGTAGGTAATGCCGACTCCGTCGTGAACGACGAGCATGGGTCCCAGTCGGACATTTCCGACTGAAGCTCTCCAAACCCCGTCACTCAAGTCATCAAGGTGAACGCTACCAACCCCCTCCATTTCCTTATAAGCATTTCATACATCCATATGCGCACTCATTCCATACGCATGAGCCTCCTGGACGATTCAGGCCCTGAACCGCCCGGGGGCTCGGGAACTAAGCGTCGCACGTGCAGCGAAATGAATCAGAACGCTCCGTGTTGCGTCACAAAGCGGCGGTTGCCTCATTCGACATGAGCAACCAACAGAGTCAGGGAGAAAATCATAGATGAGCCCCGTGCGGCCCTCGCCTGGTCTAGCAGACTGGGTCATCTCAACCTTCTTGTTCGATCCTGAACCTCTCGCTAAGCCCACAGAATCTCCATCGAGGGGAGGCCGTTAGGCCACCTGGGTCGGTCTCTGGAACGACCCAGGCATTTGCCGGGTAGCAGGTAAAGGAGTAGTGGAATGTCACAAGAGGGCTATGCCGACCCCGTCACGAACGACGGACCCAGATTCCGCTCGATCACACCCGTTAGCGAACTCACTAAGTGCGTCACTCAAGCCCGAGCGATTGGGACAAGCGACGAAACTCAGCCCCTCCAGTTATGAGGAACCGATGATGGGGTAATGCACACAAACTCACACCGACCCCTACGATGGCCCGACAGGGCTCGGGGGCTCAAGCCAAATGCTTGGGTCTACGACCCCGATCTCGCCCCATCCGGCCACGCTTCCGACTGTGCTCCAAGGACACCTGGGTCTACGACCCTGATCTCGCCCCATCCGGCTACGGTTTCGACTGCGCTCCAAGGACACCTAGGTCTGCGACCCCGATCTCGCCCCATCCGGCTACGCTTCCAATTGCGCTCCAAGGACACCTGGGTCTACGACCCCGATCTCGCCCCATCCGGCTATGCTTCCGATTGCATACCAAGCTCCTAGGACCGCGACCCCGAACTCGCCTCGTCGGGATCCACAAGCTCTGGCTCGTCCGATTCCAAAATCTAACTAAAACTAGCTACCTCGACTACCTAAGCTATGCCAAGGCTAGGATCCACGATTTTGACCCGCCTGGTCCCGCGACAGGTACCGACGCTTGGACCCATGGGCTCCATCTTGTGCGATCCCTGAAAACTAACTGTCTCAAACCACGGCGCGCACCGACGCCAGGGTCCATTCGTGACTCCGACTCACCTGATCCCACGGCGCGCAACGACGCCAGGAGGAGTGAGCTCAGTCACACCCGAACTAAACCCCTCGCTCGGTCCTACGACGCGCATCGACGCCAGGACCAGTCAGTTCTGTCTTAAAATTCAATCCCCGCGCCTAACCACCTCGGCTGCACAGCGACACCTTGGTGACAAAATTCGGTCTCGAACTAGGAACACACATACCCGCTAAACTGAACACCCCTAGACAGTTTTGTCCAAACTGCCTGGGGGCTCGGGGGCTACACCCACGGGTGCGCTCGCGCGCAACCCATCGGCAAGTCAAAAATCTCCCGGACAATTCTGCCCGAATCGCCCGGGGGCTCGGGGGCTCCTGTCGGGTTCATAAACCCGAGGTCCCTCGGGGACCGGCTTCCACGCCAAGGCTTGGCCCAAACAGACAACACACAGCTAATGGACCGACCCAAGGGACTAGAGCAACAGGTCGAATGGGCGGTCCAATCACCGACCGAAAGGTCTGGCCAAAAAGGAAGCGCCCACTCGTCGACTACTTCGGCCCACCTCTCCGAACAAAGCGCTCGCTTCGGACTCCAGCCGCCTCCGGACGACCTCTACGATCGGAAGGCCTGGCCCAAAGTGCTACTTTCGACTCCGACCCCGCATCTCTGACCAGGGTTCACATAAACCCTGCCCACCGCTCTTCTCCGACTGGCGCACCCAGGGCCGATTGAAGCCGTCCGACCGGGGACACCCGCTCGGAAGAAACCAGGGGACAAACGGAGAAAGCAAGGCAAGGGCACATAAGTCAAACCACGCTACCAGGGACCATACCCTGAGCACCTGTAGGAATAGTGCTCTGCAACCGCCCTAACACAAACAGTATTGTAGGCGCCGACATTTACCTCTACAGTGTTGTGGGCGCCGTTAACTCCCATACGGTAAGGCCCCCCACGTGCCTCTGGGCATCGATAGTGTTATGGGCGCCGGGATTTACCGTGCTAGGTGGACGTGGTAAGACTCCTCATATGTCTCTAGGCATCAACAGTATTTCGCAGGTACCGACATCTACCATTCCCAAAGAAGGCGTCATGACCTCCCATCTGACATTCTACAGTGACATCAACAGTGTTGTGGGCGCCTACCATTATCTTATACCCACTGGCATGAGCGACAAAGCCCAACAACATACATACTCTCACCCTCTCACTTGTAAAGTCATCTCTTTTGTCTATAAAAAGGGATGCGCTCCATCCAACAAAGGGGGCCTCCTTTTAGTCATTTCAAGTAAAAAACCATCATCGATCAAGTTCATCAGCTCTCTTAGCTCATAGCATAGCTCCCGTTGCTCTTGGCCCTTCCGATCAGAGCCGACCGGACCTCTTCTATACCCCATCTTTCTCCTTCTCGTTTGTAACCCCACTGCAAACTTCGAGCACCTGGGCTCAGGAATAGTCACTAACCGACCCAAACTAGACGTAGGGCATGTTGTCCGAACCAGTATAAACCCTGTGTCATTGAGTGCTAGGCCACCTCCGATTACAACGTACGACAAAACTACAAATATTTACTAGTTGGTCACATTCTGCACCGACATCACCTCTCTTCAGAATGCTCTTCAGGAAGTCTGGACAGCCCCTCTGGTAATGTCCATGCTTCTTGCACCATTTACACTAATCCTTTTCAACTTGAGCTTTGTTGTTTTTCTGATGGTGGTCATTCTGAGGGGCTTTCCTTTGAGGTTTGGCATTCTTATTGAAGTTCTTCTTTTTGTTGTCCTTCATAAGGTTAGCAGAGTCACCATGTGAGCTTTTTAGCCTCTCCTCTTCTTGAACACACATTGCAATAAGCTTCTCTATATCCCATTTATCGGGCTGCATGTTGTAGTTCACAATAAAAGTTTCATATTCTTTGGGCAAGGAAGCAAAAAACCAAATGAATAAGGAACTCATCCTTGAGCCCCAAATCCATTGGCTTCACCTTCGAAGCTGTGTTGTTCATCTTCAGTATGTGCTCTCTGATACCACCACTAGTGTATTTCTCACTGAATAATTTCTTGATCAAAGTACTGGCATAAGCCTTTGAAAAGCCAGTGAACTGACTCTCCACTTTCTTAAGATACTCTGTGGTGGTATCATAATCTGGGATAGACCCTCTTATCGCATCTGAAATAGTGGACTTAGCCACCATCAAGCACTTGCGGTTTGAAATGTCCTATTTCTTGCGTTCGAGATCATATTTCATCTGCACTTCTGCATGATCTCGCTGCCGAGCAGTGAAATCAACATCAGTCTCATTATCTTCTCTCACCGGGTCAACTGGCTCAGTCAGACACGAGGAGGTAAGCGCTATGTCATTTTTAGACAACGCAAGTGCTAGTTCATACTTCTCTCGCCATACCCTGTAGTTGCCCCCTTCAAGAGGCGGTATGTGCGAGATAAAAGCTTTTAGTTGAGTCCTGAAAAACACCGTTAGAGATAGTGAGAAAATATGACATCATAATTGCATGCTTTAATTTAACGTTGGTCGAAATTAAAACATACAGCATTCTTATACACTAATTCTACATCACCGTTGGGCAGAAATAGAATTAATGCATGGAAAACTTATGAATAAACATTATAATATTGCTACTATCAACGTTGGTCAGAATAATAATAATAATATAATTTACTGACTAAAAATGACTACTCCTCAAATTAAATTCTCCTGTTTGTTTGAATTTAATTAGAAGATAATAAACTTTAACATTACAGCGGAAAGATGAAAAAATTATTTATCTAAGCATTTAACTGTACTAATCTACTCTCTGAAAAAATTATCCCGTTGGTTCAAATTTTGACAGAGACTGAAACTGGACAAAAAATCATCAAAATTTGCTTATGAAAATGAATAAAACAATAACACAGTTCTACTGTTCATTTGGCCCAGCCCGTTGAAACAGTGCTCGGCCCAGCGGCGAAATGCCGCTCGCGCGCTCGCGCTCGCGACCCAGCAGCGGCCCAACAGAGTGCGCGCGCTCGCGCCCAGGCCGCAACCTGGGCCTGGGCCAGGAATCTCCTTCCCCGCCTGGGCCAGATGTGGCCCGTTCAATCGGAGCCGTCCATCTTGATCCGACGGACGTCCGTCATTCTCGTGGGTATAAAAACGCCGACCGCGGCCGCGCGCCCGAACCCTAAGTCATTCTTCACTTGCTCTTTTCTCTCTTCGCCGCGGCGTCGGTGCTCTCTCCCACTCACTCCGAACCACGACGGCCCGAGAGAGAAGCGTGGTGGCGCCGCCGTGGCGCCCTTTCGCCGGTGCACGCGTGCGGCTTGATCCACATGCGGCGCCGTCGAGCGGCATCGCGGCGGTGCAATTTGCGCCCCCACACGCGTTGCGGTGGAGACTCTTCCTAAACCCTAGATCTTACTGGCGCCATCGCGGGTCCCCTCGTCGGAGCGCACGCTCCCCAGTGGGTGAGCGCGGCGCCGTCGAGCGGTCCTATGACGGTGCCCTCGGTCGGGGCTCACGCCCACGGCGACGAGCGTGGCTCGGCTATCTCCCCGCGTGTCGGCGAGGCGATGGCGGCGAGAAAAACCGGGTAGGTCTCTTCCCTTTTCGTCCATTCTTATAGGGTTAGGGTTATGGTTAGGGTTTCGGGTTGGAGTTCGATCCGATTTGAATCACCTCCTTCTAATTTCTTCTACTCGTTTTTTACCCTGATAAGCTAGATCTACGCCTAGTTAGGCGACTGATACCGTTGATAGATTATTACAGGATCATTTAGCCATAGATCTAGCATGTATACTGACATTTGGGATAAATAGCGAGTCCTAGAACATGAAGTAGTACGGGATTTAGAGATATAGGGAGAGAGAGAGAGGATGCGGAGGTGCAAACCATCGACCGCCTTTGTAGAAGACGAGCTGGCCATGGGATTTCTTGTCGGTGGTGCGGTGAAGCCCGACGGTGAAGGCGCTGTCGGTGTGGCGGCGGTGCAGAGGCGGCGGTGGCCGGTGACGGAGCTTCCTGTCGATGGCAGAGTCCCCTCTCTAGATCGGCTAGGATTAGGATGTAGGTTGGGGTGTCTGGTGGCTCAGGTGAACCTCGTGCCTTGTGCCCCGACCCCACTTCCCTTTATATGGCACTGTGCGACAGGGGCTCACCAACCATAGAGCGGTTGGACGCCCCGATCAGAGCGCTGATCTAAGAGCTCAATTAGCCATTGGGCCAATCGGTAGAGATCAATCTAACAATATGATATCAATAAAACATATCAAACTTTTTTAGTAGTACAGCCGAGATAAACCCATTCATGCATGTGTTGTGAAGTCCAGATGAAATTAAACTGACACAACACATGACGAAATAATTAAACTGACAGAACACATGACGAAATAGCCGCAGGACCAGGTCGACTTGTGTACCGTGTGAAGTATACGTGTACGTACTGGTAGAGTGGTAGTACCCCTACTCCTGTACTACTAGTACGTGTTTGGTGAGCCTCAGGGTGCCGACGACACCTGTACAGTGGCCTTCGTCTTCTGAAGAAACGTGCGTAAGCCTTCTAGACGGACACGGATATATCCCACTCCCACGCCTTCCCAGCGCCGCGCACGAAGATTCTCCGTCAGAGTAAACAAAGGCAACAAGCAGAGAGGAAGCACAGGCACGCCGGTGAAACAAAGGCAAGTAAACAACAGAACAGGTGGACGCCGTCGCTCAAACCGAATTTTTTACTTTTTGGCCTTTTTTTTCGAAAGTTTCTCTCAAATAGACCCCTGACGGAAAGAATTCCAGAAATGGACACTTGGCTCGGCGCCAGAGTGAGTGGCGCCGAGCTCGGCGCCACGGTGACTGGCGCCGAGCTCCTGGCCACGGGCAAACGGCCTGCAAGGGGCTCGGCGCCAGAGCGGATGGCGCCGAGCTCGGCGCCGTAGATCTTGGCGCCGAGCTCGGCGCCACTCACTCTGGCGCCGAGCTCGGCCTAAATATCTACCCGGCCGGCCTTCTTCCTCCTCTAGTTGCCCTAGCCAGCCCCCGCCGCCGCCGCCGTGCCCACGCCCGCCCGCGCACGACGTCGAGCCGGCAACTAGAGGAGCCGGTCTCGCAGCGCGGAGCGCCGGCCACCCCGCGACCGCCGCGCGCCACCTCTGTCGTTGGCCGCGCCACCGCAGTCCCGGATATTCGCCTTGACCTACGCCCATCGTCTGTCGACCCGGAAAGGTATAAAATATGAATATGCAATGTACCTATTTAGTTGGTGTATGTTATTGACTAGTTATATTGTGATGACTTTGTTAGTTGATTTAGTTATATATATATGTAGATAGATAGAAACGTAGATACATTGATAAATAGATATAGTTAGATAGCTACTTAGATATGTAGTTATATTTGTAGTTAACTACATATGATCTTGCTATTTAGTGAGTACACTATAAATATATACGTAGTTATGATCATGATTACTTAGTTTGTAGTTAGAAAGTACTTGTTAGGTACTATCTATCGTATAATTTGGACTAAAGGACATGTGTTTCACACGCTTTTTTTAAATAGATAGACAACCTAGTGACCATATATCATGGAGGCACGGTTGAAAGCGATCGTTATGGATATGTTGAGTTTCTTGACATGCAAAGCGTGCCTGTGCTATTCAATGATAGACCTTCATTTAGTGATATGGTTGCAAGGGCTCGGGAGGAGCTGCATTGCTTTGGAGATGATGACATTGCAATTGATGGTGTACTGCACCTAGGTTGTCCTCCGAACATCTTCAGGCGAATGATCTCAATTGGTTGTGCGGATCAGTGGGACAACTATGTGAGATCGGCTATGAAGAGCCAGCTGCAATGTTTGGACGTGGTTGTTCGTCGGGTGTTAGTTGATCCAATCCCTCATGGGTTTACCCCAGCAATGGATCATCCGGCACACATCGACCCTCCCGTTCCGGAACCTTACCTGCATGTGCAGATTGCGCCTACGGTTCCTGATGCTCAATCAGCCCCCAATGCGTTATTTGGAGATGGTTGTCATACTCATGTTTTCGTGGCAGATCCTCCTTATGAGATCCCTTTGACACAGAATCATCCGAGTAAGTGTCTTAACCGCATGGTTTTTGGGAGCTCATCAGAATCATGGTATTTTTTTCATTCTTTCCTCATTTCTGTAATGACGTTGCAGGAGACATTCCTGAGAATATCGATGTGCCCCATGTTGCTGCGCAAGTGCACTTTTCAGATGGATTTCGTGGCTCCAATGATGTTGAAATTATGAATGATTCGGAGCCATATGAGATGGCTAGGGCTCTTGATTCTGATGATGATCGTGCTGTTGGAGAGCTGACGGAGAGTGATGTTGAGATGATGAGACGTATCTTTCCCGACCGCCGTGATCCTAGAGTTCATGAGTTTAGTGATCTTGCTCATTCTGATCTGGCGTTTGCAGAAGGACGTGATGATGAGCTCCTAGAAGCTCCTGAGGCCGGTCCTAACATGGTAATTGAGGAGGGGAGGGTGTTCAATGACCTCCCTGCTTTGAAGAGATGGTTGCAGGCTTTTGCAGTGATACGAAAGAGGCCTTACAGGGTATTGCATTCATATGTGGAGCGCCGTTACACAGTTGTGTGTGACAAGGAGGCAGCTGCCCATGGAGGGTTTGTGCAAGGAAGCAACAGTGACCGAAAAATGGAAGATCACAAAAGTAGTTGGGCCACACAATTGTCTTGACCATGAGTGACACTTGAGGCATCGGCGGTTGACATCTACCCTAATTGCCAAGCGGTTGATGGGAATTTTGCGGGGAGAACCCAACATGAAGGTGAGAACAATTATCGTGGACCGTTGAGGCGTTGTATGGAGGATATGTGATAACTTATGGTAAAGCATGGAGGGCTAAACAATGAAGCGTGGAACATGATATATGGGGAATTTGGGAGGATGGGTATGAGCAAATTGCCAGTTCTTTTCAATGCAATCAAAGCGGTGAATCCAGGCATGCATTATGAGTACATCCCAAAACCTAATGCGTAGAAGGATGGGAGGCAGATATTTTTCCGTGCCTTCTGGTGCTTTCCTTAGTGTGTCGAGGCCTTTAGGCATTGTCGTCCCGTCTTCTCCATTGATGGTACGTTCTTGATTGGCAAATACCAGGGCACACTTCTTATAGCCATATCCTGTGACGCGAACAATAAGTTGGTTTCTTTAGCATTTGCTTTGGTTGAGAAGGAGAACAATGACAGTTGGGGATGGTTCTTGAGGCTAGTCCGGATACATGTGGTTGGCCCTGGCAGGGAGGTTGGCGTCATATCTGATAGGCATCAGGGCATACTTAATGTCGTGCGAGAGCAATTAGAGGGGTATGCACCTTTGCACCATCGTTGGTGTACTCGACACCTTGCCGAGAATCTCCTACGGAAGGATAGTGTCAAGAAAAACTTTGATCTGTTGCAGGAGGCTGCTCGACAGCTTGAGGACAAGTACTTTAGGGAAAAGTTGGAGCAGGTCAGAACCGCATCAAATGTAGAAGGTAGACAATGGCTCACGGGTTTGATGAGGGATTTGGAGAAATGGACGAGAGCTCATGACGATGGTGGCTGGAGGTACGAGTTTCAATGCAGCAACATGGCAGAGTCATTCAATAAATTGCTATTGGGGATACGTGGTATGCCCGTGAATGCAATTGTTCAATTCACCTTCTATAAGCTTGTTGCCTGGTTCAACAATAGACACGCCCATGCATTGCAGTTGAGTAGTGATGGAGAGATATGGGCTCCGAAACCAAAGGCACACCTAGAGAAGGCGAGAGAAAGGGCTGGCACACATGAGGTTGCATGCTTTGACCACGCCACAGGGACTTATCAGGTCGAGCATAGGGGCGGTACAACGTCCGATGGCGAGGTCCGAGAGTCGAGGATACATGTGGTTGTCCTCCAAGATTTCAAGTGCACTTGTGGTAAATCAAGGCAATACCACTTTGTATGTTCGCATTTGGTGGCAGCAGCTAGGCATCGCAACTATAATATCGAGAGGAGGATACCTCACGAGTTCAGTGTCAACACGCTTGTAAACACATGGAGCCCTCGCTTCGTGCCTTTCCGGGACCCTGGAGAGTGGCCTCCTTATGATGGGCCGAAGTACATTGCGGATCCAGCTTACCGTTGGAACAAGCGTGGATCAAGGCAGAGGACGAGACATAGGATGGTTATGGATCAGATACCCGGAAGAACTAGGCGTGGGAGAGGAACTCCATTTGTTACTGATCCCGAGCAGTACGAGTGCGGCAAGTGCGGTAGACTTGGCCACAACTCACGAAGTTGCCATTGGCAGATTAGTGAGGTAGGACTATTGGTTTATAGTATTATTTTATATTTTGTCGTATCATATATTTAATTATGCATGTCTCAATTTATGCTTGTATTTGTGTCAATTATGTATACATTTATAAGTTCATATTTCATTGTACATTGCAATTCTAATTCATTCACTTTTTTTGTAGGATGGAGCAATTCCACCTGCTCGACCCGACGTACGAGGAGACCCACAGAGGACGTCTCGTTGCGCTGGGGCAGGTAATAATCTATAAGTTTTATTCGTACATGTGTTCGTGAAGTAACATGTTACTATGTTATCTTCGATGCAGGACCTTCCGCACCTTCGTTCTAGGACCCACAGTGGGTTCTTGGACATTCGGTACGATGATAGGTACACTCCATTCCTGCAAAGAGCTGGCCTGGATGTCATCTCCTTTCAGGTTCGTCGTGGGTTGCCCAAGTTCAACTCAGCGGCGATAACTGCGTTGGTAGACAGGTATTAAAGTGAATCATTGCCTCCATTCATGGCCATTTGTTAATCCTTGGTCTTAAATATAGGTGGCGGCCGGAGACTCACAGCTTCCACCTACCTTTCGGGGAGATGACAGTCTCGCTTCAGGACTGTCAGAAGATGCTAGGCCTAAGGATTAGTGGGAACCCAGTCACCGGGCAGTGCATGTCAGAGGGATGGAGAGCACGAGTGGAGGCCTTCCTTGGGCGTGAGCTTGGCGAGCAAGGGGCTCACACTTCTGGAGTTCCCATCTCATGGCTACGTACAGAGTTCGCACAGTGTCCCGAGGAGGCAGATGAGGAGACGGTTGTGTACTACTGCCGGGCGTGGATCCTACACCTTTTTGCTTGCGTTCTCTTTCCAGACGCGACGGGTGACAATGCGTCTGGATGTGGATCCACCGCCTCGATGGCGAGACCAAAGTGGTCAAGACAAATTGGGCTCTGCGGTCTTGTGTTTTCTATACTGCGGCAAGTTGTCACGAGGGTGTCGTCGGTCTCTGGCGAACCCGTCACTTGGTGGATGCGTGTACACATACAATTGTGGATGTGGGCTCGTTTTCCAGTTGGTCGTCCAGAGGTACTGGCTCGTCGTGAGTGGTTCCAAGGTCAGCCTCCAAGTCGCCAGCCGACGTGGGCGTACCTTTGGGACCAGGTCAGGGTTTCGCACACGAGGATAGACCGGGCGTACATTCAGTACACGAACATCATCGAATTATCACATCACTGATATAGACCTCTCAGCTGCAAGGACAACATGCAAGGAAGCACAACTAAACTCTATCTCCACCATCCATCTTATGACTGTTTGATCCAAGGGCTAAGGTAAAGCGGCACACGGATCGCTGACATGGCACATTGACAGGCCTCCATTCCTCCTCTTGACCTATAAATAACCACTCACTCCCTCTCATTCACACAAACAATAAGGAAGAAGAACACTCCTCAGCATTTGCTTTCGTTGTAGTACCAATGTCTGGAGGATCGTCCAGAGGGAGAGGAAAGGGGAAGAAAACTACCTGGGGGTGGGAGGGTCCTCTTGGTCCCGATTTCTTTGAGGAAGCTCTTTATGAGAGGTTCCTAGTAGAGAGCAAAAGTGATTTCACCAAAGAGGCACCACTGACAGGATACGATGAAAGGAAAGAAGAGTGGCCAAAATGCATGCATGGTGAGGACTGCCTAGTGCAGATGTTCACCGAGGGAATAGATGGAGGTCATCGTTTCTTCAAATGCCCGCGAGCATGGGTAATTTCTTTTACTATTTGTTTCTTTATTATGTTTGTCTTGTATATCACTTACACGACATACTTTTTGTAGTCTTCCTTGACAGAAGAAAACTGTGGGTTCAGTAGGTGGGTCGATCCTCGACCTATTTATCCGCATGCGGAGTACATCTACTACCTACAAGACCATATCTTCGATCTAGAAAGGGAAGTTAGCAGCGGTTACAAGGACGACGAACAGGACGACAACAACAATGGTGCCGATTCACAGGAGGCACTCTGCAATGATCCATATTGCACCTGCCCTAACCACAGGAAAAAGGGGTCTCCCCCATCACCCCCGCCACCACCACCACCAACAACGGGAGGCTACTATGGAGAAGGTGCAACACAATTTGCTATGTGGCCACACTACTAGGATGAGTTTATGTTTTTCTTGTGGAGAATCCCAGATTTAATTATCTAAGGTATGTTAGGTTTAATTACCGAAGGTATGGTTTAATTACCTAAGGCATGTTAGGTTTAGTCAAAGAAAACTATGTACCCAGGTTCGGTACCTATAGTCACATGCCATTTAATGTGTTTCGTGTGTTGATTTCTATAATATCGTATGTCGTTAACTGTTTTTTGCAGCACGTGTTCAAATAGAAATAAGTCTGTATTATTAAGCGGAATATTAAGACCATTGATACTATGTCATATTACACAACATATTAATAGTATAACTAAGTGTCGACAGTAGACAAAGGGGCAAATGCACTTCCAAATCCTTAATCAAAAGCGTCTTGAGTAAGCAACTCATCATCCGAGTACTAGTCCTCTACTACAACCTCATTGTTTGCGGCTAGGCTCAATCGTTGCTTCTCACACCTGTTGTCGCTTGTAGTAAGCGGCCTCCGCTTCGTCTGCGGCCGCTGCGGCTGAGTGAAGAACGCGTCGTCATCCTCCTCTGCCTGTAAGCCTGCCTCTGCTAGGGCGATGAGCTCGCTCAGTCTGCCAGTGTCGTCGTCAGCCTCCTGCGCCTGAATGCCCGCCTCTGCTAGAGAGATGAGCTCGCTTTCGCCTGCACTCGTGTCGTCGCCGACCTCCCTACGCTCAGATGCCCGCCTCTGCTAAAGCAATGAGCTCACTCAGTCTGCCAAAGTGTCGTCCTCATCCTCGTCTCCATCATCACACAGCACAATCGATGATTGAACGGTGCGACCAGCTCGTGATCTATGGGCATCTAACTTCTTCTCCTCATATCTTGCACGAGCCACCTCTGCAGCATGTTCCCCGCTGCAACCAATCCCTTGATGTATAAAATGCAATCATTTAGCAACTCGATAATATTACATTTAAAACCAGGCAACGGAAAAAGGTTTTCAAGCACTCACTGGCACATAATGTAGCAACATGCTCGTCCAAGACCTGCATCATACTCTTGTCTCCTCCTTGCCTCATTCCTTGCCCTCTCCTCCTCTAACGTCGTTCGCCTCTCTCAATCCCCATTTGTTAAGCCCAACATCGATCGGGTTACAAATACCGCTACCTAGCAAACTCACACATCTTTTCTTTGTGATGTTTAACGAATAGGTTGACGTAGTCAGTCCATATCCCTCTTCCGTACAATTACTTGCCTCTTCTTCGATTCATCCAAGAACTTAGCTTGACCATCATAACATTCCCAACTCGCATTTCCTAGTGCTCTGTTCAAAACAAATATTATATCATATATGTATTAGGAAAACAAACAAAATACGATTTCATGTTTACCAGAATTATAACAAACCTCATCATACTCAATCATATGGCCATAATAATGACCTATTCCAAGCTCAAGAAGGACTAGGCCATAGTTGGATTTTACACCACATTCGCACATGACAGGAGGTGCTTTGTAGATTACACGTTCTTTCTTCTTTTCCTTAACTCTCCGCGGTTCTTCCGGCCATTGGTTCTTAAGACCATACAACCACTCCTTGAAACGACACTTCGCCATTGAATACACCTAAATAATGAGACATAAGTACATAAACACATATAGCTCAAGATTTTAACACATACACTTTGCACTTACTTCATGCTTGTTTGGACACACAAACTCCAATGTATTCTCAGGGTTTATCACAGCTCGATCTCCGCAATCACACAGAGGAGGTTCCTCGAGTCGTCTAACGGCGGCTAGGTGCTTCTCCTTAGCCGTCATTGCCGGAGGGTTAGGGGTGGAACCCACCGCTTGAAGTGATCACGTGGATGTCTCCTCTAAACCAATCGTCCGAAAAAGAGGTACCTAGGATCAAACTTTTCGCACCATCGATCCACTTTGAAAGAAAAAGCACCTCTCATGGTCCTACACAACGAGATTCCAATAATATATTAGTACCATACTTAAACAAATAAAGAAAAGGATAGTACAAATAATTTCTTACATTAAACCGACTACATGTGTAGAAGCAACAGCATGTTTGTGTCCGGATGTTTCGATTGAAAAACATGGGCCGGAAACCACAATCACAGATTAGGGACAGAAGGTCAGGGAATAGGGCATCTTTGCTAGACGCGTCGGGGTATAATTCATGAGAGGGCGACCCGTTTTGCGCCAAAACTCCTCCCCGAAACATTTCTTGCATCTAACAAATAGGATGTAATTTAGCAAACATAAATAAAAACATCACAACAAAATATCGGTGAGAACCATAACTACAATACAATCAATTTCGTTATAAGAACCAAAAGCAGTTAACATTATACCCTAAACCTAGGGTTTCTTATTTCATCCACAACAATAAAACCCATAACATAACTACATGCGGCTTGGTTTGCTAGCATTTTTCACGCCTTGAAATGAACCTACAGTTGCATAATACATATATTGAGGGATACAATGAAACCCTAAGTGATGACGATTCTTAGGTTCAAAAATCCGACTAATATATACCGAATCGATGCGAAAAAAACAAGGAGGGGAGCGAGGATACCTTGCTCTCGAAGATCTACGGATCAAATCAAGGTTTTCAAGGTCCAATATGTCAATTCGTGAGGTAGGATGAAGTGGCGAGAAAGAAGAGGAAGAACGCTCAGGGAAGAAGGCTGGGCGGGGGTTAAATGCAGGTAGCTCGGCGCCAAGATCTACGGCGTCGAGCTCGACGCCATCCGCTCTGGCGCCGAGCCCCTTGCAGGCCGTTTGCCCGTGGCCAGGAGCTCGGCGCCAGACACCGTGGCGCCGAGCTCGGCGCCACTCACTCTGGCGCCGAGCCAAGGGTCCATTTCTGAAATTCTTTCCGCCTCAGCCTGGGCGTTCGGTTTTTACCGACGGTTCGGTTCGGTTTGTTCGGTTTTTCAAAAATTCGGTTTCCAGAAAATGACCCCCGATCGGTTTGCTAAAATTTCAAAAACCGACCAATTTCGGTTCGGTTTTTTAGTTCGGTTTTTCGGTTAAAACCGAATAAACCGATGCAAAAAATATCGAGACAAGATTTACAATTGACAATGATAAACTTCGGTTTTTTAGTTCGGTTTCTACATAACAGAAAAAAAAAAGCGTTACAACACATTTTAAGTTTGGTTTTTCGGTATTTAGTTCGGTTTCTTGGTACAACAGAAAAAAAACAGGTTACAAAGACACTTTTAGTTCGGTTTTTCGGTACTTCGGTTCGGTATGTCGTAGAAACCGAAACCGAAGCCGAACACCGAACTTCACAGAACTGAAAACCGAAACCGAACCGAAAAACCGAACTACCGACTATTCGGTTCGGTTTCGGTTCGGTTCGGTTCGGTTTTCGGTTTCCGGTAAAAAAATGCCCAGGCTGATTTCCGCCAGAGGTCTATTTGAGAGAAACTTTCGAAAAAAAGCCCAAAAAATAAAAAATTCGGTCGCTCAAACACCAGCCGCATGGATGCCACCTAGCACAACACGTACGTACTCCGTACATCACTGCACTGCACGCGACGTGCTGCTTCAAATTTTCACTACTGTAGACGAGTTTTTTCACTGCTCACTTTAGTCCAGGGCCATGTTTAGTTCCCTCAATTCCTGAATTTGACACTATAAAAAAGAAGATTCTTCGTCACATCAAACTTGTGGTACATGCATGGAGTACTAAATGTTGACGAAATCAAAAACTAATTGCACAGTTTGGTTGTACTTTACGAGACGAACATTTTGAGACTAATTAGTCAATAATTAAACAATTATTACCCAATAAAAACAAAGCGCTACCGTAGCGCACCGAATCCGGCGGCGCCGATTCGGCGGCCAACTAAACGAGGCCCAGGATACTCGTGAGTTGGATGTAGACGAGTGTTGCTACATTCCAGAATTTGTCGGCAATCTTTTAGAGGCCACATCACCACCTGCCGCTACTGCATAGGGTTTTGTTTTGTTCTCTTTTTTTTTTTGTCCTGGTTGTAAGCTCTTTTTACATCTCCTTATTATGATATTTTTTTTGTAAGCTTATTTTCTCCTTAATCAAATACGTGTTCATTTCGTACAGGAGATACAAGATAGAGATCGATATGACTGGCAGTTTTCACACTTCCATTTTGAAATTAAGGAGAACACGTTCATGTGAAATTTCTAATGGTGCATGTGAGATTCATGCGTTCCGAGTGACGACGTACCTACGCAAATCTGTTTGACTTTGGGCTGCACAGACTGTACCACCAGCACATCTCAGAGTTTCTGACTGCCGTTCTTGTTGAACAGATTTTTCAACGAAAATGTACACGATGACGCAACGCCGGTGGGAACTAATCCGACGATTCATGAGAAGATTCGCGCCACCGTACGCTATATACAGAACAAAAGAAGTCAAGTGCAGCTGCTGTGTGGATAACTCCTATGCTGTCGGTACTCGGTATCCTTCCTGCGCCGTTCGTTTAACAAATCATCATCATGCATGGACCGTTCAACCGCAGCAAAGGAGACCTCTCCCCAGGAACAAGTCTTCTTATTTTATTGCTGGGGCGGTTTGTGGCTGCATTATGCCTTTGTGGAGCCAACTCCTCAGGGATTGTTAACGTCAAATGACCCCATTGGGAGAATATGTTTCACATAGCAAGAATCACGAAATAATGCACATTGTTTTCTCGAAGAAGTATATATGTGCACTAGCATTTTATTGTTCGAGAGGAAAATTATGTTTTTTTCTATTTCAGAGCACACAACGATGTTTTCCTTATGTATTAAAATCATCAGTTTTATTTGATCGGTGTATCATAGCACTACGACCTTTAATTTCGTTTACTGGCCTACACTGCCATGTATATCTTCATGACTGGCCTCTTTGGCAGGGCTCCGGCGGCTACCCGCCCCTGTTCACCTGTTGGCCTCCCATGGGCCGACAGGAGGCTACTGTTCACCGGAGCCGTTTTTCTCTCTCATCCTTTCCTCTCTCACAGACACCGTCGGAGCCGGAGATGCTCGTTTTTCCGGCTCCGCGGCTGCGGCTGCTGGCACCTATCGGCCCGTGGGCGGCCGACAGGGCAGCAGCCGGAGCCCTGCCAAAGAGGCCCGGCAGATCTGTTAGCTCCTTTCTGATGTTGGGGCGGAGCCGGAGCCATTCCATCAGCAGCCACAGTAAGCACAGTGTTGAATAGTGCTACACATTATCCATGCGCATGAGCCGAGCCTGTTCACTGGTTGGTTTCTGGGCTGATAAGCCCGACCAGTGCTGGTTTGTTGTGAGAGAAAAACATTGTTAGACTGGTTGATAAGTCCTGGCTGAAACCAACAAGCGAACAAGCTAGAAGCCTCTCAGAGCCGCGCCAATCGCGGCCTAAGTTCTATATTGCTCTTCCTATATATAAGTTCTTTTCACTATAGGTAGCTTCCTAGGGCTAATTGCTTGTACTAATTTCTGTTATATAAGTAAAAATGGACACTGTTAGTGCCGATGTGTTAAAAATAAAATTGCCATTGACCATTGTTCGTCTAGCCTATTGACTTGAGTAAAACGTTAACTCTCAAAAAGTGACTAAGGCCTTATTTAAATTCAGGGTTAAAGTTTTTGGGTGTCATATATGGTGTCGCATGAGGTGTTCGGATATTAATAAAAAACAAATTACGGAATCCGTCAGTAATCCGCGAGACGAATTTATTAAGGCTAATTAATCCGTCATTAGCACATGTGTTACTGTAGCACCACATTGTCAAATCATGAACTAATTAGGCTTAAAAGATTCATCTCACAAATTAGTCGCAGACTGTGCAACTAGTTATTTTTAGTCTATATTATATACTCTGTGCATATGTCCAAACATTCGATGGGATATGGAGTAAACTTTAGGGGGAGGAATTAAAAAAAAAGGCCTAACTCATTCAAGAATGGGGATGCTGTCAATGTATTTTCAGAACCAAAGAATATCGTGAGAAAAGTATTCCGTCTTGTCAAAGTGTCAATAAAAAAATTTATAGACCTATAAGGTTGGATCATGCCTAGAAATAGATATGGAAAAGGGTTCAAAACAAACTATCACCCCTATCTCGTGCCTAAAAATTGAGAGCAAAACCGTGCAGGCAGGCGCAGCCGACCCGGGCCCGTGAAAACCATCAAAGCCAGGCGCGTGCACCTCAGGCGCCAGCCAGGCCCGTTCGCGATTTTGTCCACCTCCCTCCAGCTCGCCGCGGGCTCTGTTTGAAAGCCCCAGAGAATGACTGGATGAACCGTCGGCGTCAGCTCGAAAAAGCAGATCACATCAGATTAGCCGTAATTACCTTGGAGTTTGGACCCAATCGCGGGACCGCAGGCAGCCGCGGCCCTCTCGCCCGCACGGCGGCAGCGCGCGCCTTTATTGCCCCCTCGCGCGGGCGGCAGAGGCCAGCTCCCGCGCACACGCACCGCGCCGCGCCGTCCCCAGAAATCAAAGCGGACCAGCGCAGCGACTCATTCAGCCGTCAAGGAGAAGGACAGCGGAAGCCGAGAGGCGAGAGCACGCCGCCCGCCCCGCCCACCTAGAAAAGAGAGGAGACGAGACCCCCACCACCTACCGCGGAAACGCCATCCATGTATCCCTCCTCCTCGTCCTCGTCGTCGTCGATGGGAGGCTCCCTCGCGCTCGCCGCCGCCACGGCCGTCGCGTTCTCCGGCTCCCTCGTCATCTTCTCGCTCTGCCGCGCGCACCTCTCCCACGGCGCCGAGCCCGAGCCGGAGCCGGAGCTGGAGGAGGGCGCCCCGGAACACGCCCTGCGCCCCTGCCTCGCGTCGTCAGGTACGTACGAGACCCGTCGCTCTTCTTCTGCTGCTGGTCCTCCTCAGCAGCGCTTGTTTGTTTTTTGCTTGCGGCGGACGGGATTCTCACAGCTCTGCTCCTTGCTCGCTGCTGCATGCGCAGAGAGGCGGACGCGCGGGGGGAAGGCGAAGGCGAGGAGACGCAGGGGCGAGAGGCGGGTGCGGTTCGCGGCCGACGTCGTCGACAATGAGGGCGCACCGCCCGCCCGCCGCCACCCGCCCGCTGCCGCCGCCGCCACGTCGTCGACGTCGTCGGCGGCGGCGGCGGCTGCGGCCACCTGCAGGGACGCGGCGGGGTCGGAGGACCGCATGATGCCGGCCAACCGGGAGGCGCTCTACCGCGGCATGCTCCGCGACCGCTCCGCGCACCGGTTCACCTGCTCCTACTGACCTCCCGGCCGCGGCCTCCGTGCGCCGTTTCGTCCGCCACCGGCCGGAGAGCTCGATTGGTTGCTTGCTTCTCCTTGTTTCGTTCGTTCGCCGTTAGCGTTCTTCGGTAGGCAGGCTGTTGACTTTGGAGGTTCATCCTCTTGCAGACGGAGGATTTGTTAATAGAATTTTAGTTTTTTTTTCCTTTTTTATATTTGCGTTTGTAGATTAATTAATGTTTTTTTCATTTGAGCGAGGAAGGAAGCTCTGTAAATATGCTGTCATTTACCGAAGAGGAAAAGGAAAAATAATCAAAGTCGCTGCTGCCGCACGACGTGTAACGTGTTCGGCTGAAACAACGGATGATGCTTTGTCGTTTGAGAAAAATATTATTATTTCGCCCGCTGAAACGTTACTGACCGATGGAAATTTCTACGAATCGGTCGAAAAAAGAAAAGGTTAAAAGGGGCGGTAAATTCGTGGCTAGAGGGAAAAGAGGGTGCCGTCTGAACGGGCTAACCGGTTAATGGCTTCGCGGGCGCGTGATCGGAGTTCGTCACCGCGGGACGGTACGGGAACGCGGACGACGATTCGTTTTCCGGATTGGGCTGGAGAGTGGAGACGGATGGACGACGACGACCACCGGAAGAGCCTTCACATCGGTCGCCGACGAGCTGCTGGGTAGGCGGGCCCACCCACGCCTCCCAGGATATGGTAGTACCTTCTTTTGGTTACCGTTACCCTGCCGGCCTAGCCTATGAAGCTTTTTTATTTATGGAAATTACCTTATTATACGCTACCAGGTAAATTATAATATCTTGCTCTCTAGTACCAATTAACCATGGGCTACGAAACTCGCCTACGCGAAACTGATACATGTTTGTATAAGGAAGAGAAGAGAGTTTACAAGAGTTTAGCATCATGTAACATACAAGAAAGAGCTTACGGCCAAAGTGGCCAAGGACAAAGAAAAAAAAAAGACAAGGCCCTACGCAATAAATTAATAAACTAATCCGTCTACACAAAATGAGCACATAGTTTATTGAGGAGGCAAAGAAGTTACAAAAGTTTATATATCGTAAAGAGATACAAAGGAGCTTACAACCAACGTGACCAAGGACGAAAAAAAGACAAGACCCTACGCAAAAAAAAAAAAAAAAAAAAAACACTCACCTGCCCAAAACAAGATGCTAAAGGCTAGGATGATTTGTCTTCTAAAAGGGCCACCCAAGGGAATTTTTGACTGTTCTGCCCTATTTTTTCACCTCTACTTCAACATTGTTTGGCAAATAAGCTAATGCCATAAACTGTATTCTAGAAAAAAAAAAGGGAGAGTTGGGTGCCAACTCTACATTTTTATGGAAGCCCTTAAGGGTATTCTAAAACATCATACCACTGTTACACAGATGATGGTTGGTTTCTTTAAACCCCCCCACCCCCCCATACAATAGCGACACCGCTCGACAGCTGAGGCAAGAAATCACAGAGCGCTCGTCGGTGTGCCGCAGGGGTGGGGATCTCACAGCGGTGCTTGGACGGGTTTGTCCATCGCCATCGACAAGCCGCCACATGTCACCCCCTTGGGCGGTGCTTGTAGCTTTTTCTTGTTGTCAGTTTCTCACAACATTGTCGTCGGTGTGCTTGGTTAGTTTGATGAGTCTTTGGATAGATGCCATTGCTAAAGATCATATCAAAACTCATGTCATATCTCAAATGAAGAATTGAGCATATTTAATAAGACAAAAAGAGACAAAGTGAAATGAATACAGTTTGATCTCAGCACCGGCTTATTTTGCATGAATAGGAAGAAATTGGTAGTTGATTGGTATTGACCAAGATTGGAGAATGAATAAAAATTGAATAAGTGAAAAATAATAAGCATATGCGAAGAATGTATAGAAAGAGACATGGTGTGATGCATATTAGTTGATCTTACACATGAAGCTTATACATGCTGTGTATTGTCAAAATTAGGATTTAATGATTGATGAAGAAGGCAAACATTATTGAAGAACAAATAATGAGACATGAGTGACTGCATATGGATTGGTTTTACATGAAGGGCCTGGCATATCAAATTAAGAATGATGAGACCAAATTTCATATTCATCAAAGGGCAAGTACTGGTTACTTGATCACATTGATGGTGCTCATATTCAAGGAGAAAGTTGATCAAGTCACAATATTTCAAGAAAGGAAGACATTGAAACTTGATTGATCTCAAGATTTATATTAACTAGCAAAAATGCCCGTGCGTTGCTACGGGAAGTATAGTTTATAGTCCAGTCACTTGGACGACTGAAGTTCAGAAGATTTGTTCAACAATTGTGTCATACGTTCTCATTCATCTTGGAATCAAACTCTATAACATGTTGTGACACGCTCTACTTGAATTCATATAGTAAAGGATGCTTGAAGGTTTATCCAATGATCAGGTCATGTGTCGGTGTTTCGAATCACCGGGCAGTAAATTTCTCGTTTGCGCGTCTGACCCGGATGGCTGTGCTCGGAGGACACAAGGATTTATACTGGTTCGGGCAGAACATCCCTGCGTCCAGTCTACTGCTGCTCGTGTTACCGGCACTTGGTTTGTAGTAGGGGTTACAAACAGGCGAGAGAGGGAGAAGTTCCCAAGTCTCTAGTGGAAAGAGCGAGTCTGGTTGAGCTCTCTGTCTACTGCGAGCACCTAAGCCTTCCGCCGCTCAGACGTGTTAGATGTGCCTTTGAATTCCCCCTCTGTGGGGTGTCCTGTTTCCCCTTTTATAGATAAAGGGGAAGATGCAGGTTACATTGGAGAGAGAGAGAGAGACGATGAGAGGAAGGCTTTCGGGATTGCAACGTCTTTCATCTCCTCTACGCGGGTCCAGTCGACCCTATAGATGACGACGGGGACGGCTCCGCGTCGCGGCCCTGTTCGTCACTAACGCCGTACACGGGCGTCGTCAGCCGGTCGTGGCGCTCCATCCTGTCCCAACGGACGGTATGGCTCGTTAACGTCTCCACCCGAGGCCATACAGGGAGTAGGTAGTACAGCGCCGACACGCCCGATGCTATTGGCGACGTGCGTCCTCAGACGTGGCCCGTCGTGGCCGCAGGTCATGTCAAGACGCGCCTGCTCCCCTTCTGGCATCAGAAGTTTGACCCTGGACTTGTACTTTTAGACCCATAGTGGTTGGGGCGGTACGGACCTCCGTCGGGCGAGGGGGAGCCCACGCCCTCGGGGTCGGGTGAGGCGGAGTCCGTGCCCTCGGGGTCGGATGAGGGGTCGGATGTGATGGGGCTCTCGCCCGAGGGGTCGGACGTGATAGGGCTCTCGCCCGAGGTGTCGGGCGAGACGGAGCCCGCGCTCTTGGGGTCGGGTGACCCGGATCCCGTATCCTTGAGGTCGGGCGAGACGGAGCCCGTGCCCTCAGGGCCAGGCGAGACCAAGATACACTCTTGACCATCCGAGGGAGTTAGCGTTTGCGGCCATTAGCTTCCTTCTTCCAGGTATCCCTGATACTGATACCCGACAGTAGCCCCCGAGCCTACGGAGGAGTAGGATACCCCTTCAAAGGCTTTTTTGGATGGAAGGATTCTAGGAATCTTGATCTCCCCTTGCGGGCCATGGGATGTCTTGGTATGGTCGAGATTCCTTGTGTTCGGACTCCTCAGGAGCATGTAGCTGCGTGATTCGAGGGATCAGAGAAGATCTCTCTTGATTATAATTCCTCTCTAGGACCCAACCTATCTGCCATTGTTTTGCGACCACGCATTCGGCCTCCTTGCGAGTCCAACTCTCGAGCCCCCGCGCGTGGTAAGGGTCCGGTCCAGGGGTCAGCTCGTCTTAAGGTTGTCCTCCCTTGAGTGTTTTTTTCGATAAAACGGAGGGGCTGAGCCGTGCCATGTTTTCCTCGATGGACGAACTATGGTGCTCGATGAGCTGTTAACGGGCAAGTTCAAGTGGGACCCCGGCTTCCCTTTTGTGGGGGTCTGGCATGGGCCAGCTGATGACCGACTCCAAATTCCTGACAGCCAGTCCATATAGTTCTCGGATCCGTTCGACCGATCCCGAGGGCTCATTGCCATTCTTCGAGGAAAAACCATGGACCGTGCTCTGTCAAGACTCAAACGTGGTCTGGGATGCCCACGGCGCTCGTGCGCTTGGGTACTGGCCGCTAGCAGGCCCATTCCGTTCCACCCCTCACTCTAGAGGTGCCTCGGAGCGGTTGTGAACCCGTCGACGGGCCAACCTTCGAACCCCCGGTCCTTATGGGTCATGGGAGCATTTTCAGCTCCGTATCCCTACTTACCTGCGCGGTTTTTAGCCCATCGAGGGGGTGAACCGTTGTACGACACGCCCTTCGAGTAGTAGCCGAGGGTGGCATGTACACGATTCCCAGAGAGGCAAAGTGACGGGGCGTGCTGAGCACATCGATCTAGGCGAATAGTTCGCCTCCCGTCTCACCCTGCCTTATAAATAGCGGGCTCCTCCTTCATGTTTTGGCCTGCCAAACTGCAATCTTGCCTTCCCCGCCTTTCCGCCATCGTCGTTCGGATCTGCTGCCTCTGCTAGTCCACCGGCAGCGCCCCATATCCGTAGCTTTCGCTTCTCTGCCATCGCCAAAAAGTCCTCGCTCCTCCGTCTTCGCTTTCCATGGAGTCATGGTACCGCTCTGATGTCACCCATGCACGCATGGAAGGCCTTGTCAAGCGCGGTCTTCTTCGTGGGAGGACTGACGTGATGGAGTGGCTGGTTCCTGGCCACGAGGAGGTGCCGATGCTGCCCGACGGTTACATCGTCTCCTTCGCACCACTACTAGGTCGAGCTGCAGCACCTCAATCCCAACAGGATCCAGCACATCGCGGCCTTCATCGTAATGTGTGAGGGATACCTAGGGATCGAGCCATACTTCGAGTTGTGGAGGTACTTCTTTGTTGTCTCCCTGCACAAGAAGAAGGACAGAGGCGGGGAGATCCTGGTGCCGATGGGATACGCTGGCATCCACCTCCAGGGGTAGCAGGCGGCCGAGTGCATGCCCTGCCAGCTGTCTAGATCCAATAAGGGGTGGCACACATAGTGGTTCTACTTGAAGAACATCCCCGCCGCCTCCTTGATGGACTTCACCGGGCGCTTGATTGAAGAGGCGCCGCCGATGTGGCCGTGGGAGCCACCCGTCAAGGAGAAGAAAAAGATGCACGACATCCTTGAGGCCGTCGTGTTGCTGAGGAGCCATGGCCTTCATGGGGCCGGCATCATTGGAGCATATCACGCAAGGAGGGTGGCGCCGCTAATGGCGCGCGCCCTCCCGTTGTTCGGGATGCTGCCCGTCGTGGAACTCGGCGAGACGGTGCTCGCTCAGGCGCTTCACAATAGCGAGATTGTGCAGCGCGTCATGAAAGCGACGGACGAGTCCGAAGCCATGTTCCTGATCCCAGGACATCCCGTGATGCGGCCAGAGCCGGGCTTCATCGAGATGCCGGTGGATTTGGGCATTCGGGCCTCTGTCGCGCCGTTGCCGGAGCATGCGGCCATGAGGGCGGTGAACCGTGTCGCAGATGAGCGAAGGAAGAAGGAGAAGGATGACAAGGAGAAGAAATGGCGGGCGAAGCTGCAGTGGGGGAAGCGGCGCCAAGGCTCGTTGGAGGAGGAAGAAGAAGAGTTGGAGGGGGGCGACGGCTCTAGGTCACCCATCCTGTGGGACAATCTGGCTGGCAGGGATGATATGGCTAACGAGGACCCGTCTTCGCCATAGGCGGGGCCCTTCTCGTGGCATCTCCTGGACCAAGAGGGGGAGGACTCTCCCCCGAATACGGTGGGAGCAAGTTGCCTCGCTCGATCCGAGCCTTCTACGACGCCCCCAGAGCCGAGGGGAGCATGCGGCTCTGCCTCGTCCGAGCCTCCCGAGCAAAGGGAGGGCTCAAAATGGCAGCGTGATGAGGAGTCACAGCCGGGGTCGGGCAGGCCGACCCTGAAACATCAGCGCCTGATGGCGTCAAGGTAAGCTGAGAGTTTTTTCGTTCTTTTGTTTTTTGACGAATTTTTCGCCGCGACCTAACCACCGTGCCTTCCACAGCGTTGGGGGCATAGGACCCTCCTGAAGCTGGCACCAAAGAAGACTCTCGCCCTTCGGTGGGTGCATCGAGACCCGTCTGGCACTGCGCCGGAGGCTGGCGGGAGCGTGGCCGGGGCAGCCACGGGGTCGACCGAGGAGGCGCGGCCGTCGGCTGTGTCTACGAGAGGGCAGGAAATGGAAAGCACATTTGGGGTGCCCGTGGTAGGAGCGATGCGGCCGAAGCCATCGTCCATGCTGGCGGGCGCATCGGTGATGGGGCAACCGGGGCTATCATCCGGGCAGACGACGACACCTGTGGCAAGATGGACAGAGGAGGCCGTGCCTGGTGCAACCTCGGTAGGTGTGACAGCGGGGCAGGCTTCCTCGTCCACATCGCCCACTCCCTCTACTGCTGGGGGGCCTACTCTAGAGGAGCTGTGGTAGCAAGGGTGGTTGGCACTGCCTGGGTTCGGCGTAGAGGTATCTTGGCCTTTGGTCTGGCTCAGCGGCAACCCTCACCCCTAGGGAGGACCCCAGATCAGGTGGGCCGACCGTCAGGACCTAGGTGAGGTGCTCTTCACCCTCGCTGCTGCTGCTGCAGAGAAGAGCATCCATGCGGAGGTGGGGGTCATGATCCACGCCTTGACCACCGTGCTAAGTTCGCTACAAGATGTCATCGCTCCGGTTGGACAAGTATAGTGCATCAACGTTTCTGACCTTCGTCTTCCCTTTTCTTTCCTTTTAACTCGTACCCCTTTCGCAGGTTCTCATGGACCGTAGCCAGGAGAAGTCTATGTTCCTTCGCCACAAGAAGGGCGTTTAGGATCGCGTTGCGACGGAGGAACAACTACGAGCAGCGTGGGAGCGGCTACGTGAGGAATTGGCCGCCCAGCTTGCTACCGCTTGTCAAGAAGTGGCCAAACTTGCCCCCGTTCGCTAGGAGTTGGCCAACCTCCGGATCAAGTACACGAAGGCTCATGACGACGCCTACGAAGCTAGGGAGAAGGTCCTGGACCTAATCAAGAGTACGCGCACGGATGCCGCAGAGATCGAGCGGCTACGGAAGGAGCGTGACGACGCCTAGCAGCGGATCGACCTCCTAGAGGGAGAGCTCCGGGGGAGAAGGATCTTAAGGTTGTGGCAGAGGCGGTGACCGCCAGACCTACTGTGGAGGTGGCCCGGTGGCATGATGAGGCGCGCAAGCTCCAGGCGGACGTGGACTGTAAGTCCCTGGTCTTCCTTTGCTATCCTTTTCTCTAGGATCCACAGTGGGCTTTTCAACATGGCTGGTACATGTTTTGGGTAGGTCTTGATCACAGGCTCGAGGCGGAGGTGACGAAGAGCCGCAGCCTAGAGAAGGAGCTCCACTAGGTGAAGGCCTCCCTCCTAAAGGAGAGCGATGAGCATGACGCCCTGCGCGTCGCCATCCAGCTGGTCTGCGACGACCTCAAGCTAGCCTCGGTGCAGGAGACGAGCTCGCTCATAGTCCGCGAGGGGGAGCCCGCGCCATCGGGGGTCGAGCGAGGCGAAGTCTGCACCCTCAGGGTCGGGCGAGGCTGAGTCCATGCCTTCGGGATCGGGCGAGGAGGAGTCCATGCCCTCAGGGTCGGATGAGGTGGGGCTCTCGACCTAGAGGTTGGGCGAGACGGAGCACGCACCCTTGGGGTCGGGTGACCCGGATCCCGTATCCTTGAGGTCAAGGGAGATGGAGCTCGTGCTCTTGGGGCCGGGCGAGACCAAGATACGCTCTTTACCATCCGAGGGAGTTAGCGTTTGCGGCCACTAGCTTCCTTCTTCCGGGTATCCCTGATACTGATACCCGACATCATGCATTTGAATTTGTCTTGTGATTGAACTCCCCACCTTAACACGGTACTCTAACACATAAAAGTATGGGCGAGAGCAAATGATAACAAAAACACTAATATTTACTCAAAATATATCATAACCTTAAATTTCATACTAAGTGTTGGTATAGTTAAATATCGAGTTCTGTGACTTACTACGAGGATCCATAAAAATCTGTAATTAATCTTATTAAGCCCAAACATATTTACTTGTAAATATATTGTAACCTTAATTTCCATACTATCCATGTGCTAGTATAGTTAAATACCAAGTTTGGTGACTTACTTTGAGGACCCATAAAAATTTATAATTCATCCTATTAAAATGAATAAGAGTTTAGTTATTGAATTGTCAAGGTAGAGGCAGACTCTAAGCGTGCTCGACCGCTAGGCATGTCTCCACCATGCCACCACTGTTGTTAGCACATTACCCATGCGATGCTTTCTGCTAGGGCCCGGCCTCATGGCACGCTGCAAGAGGCACGGTGTGGCGGGTAGGCACCTCTCTCCTCATGGTCATGAGGTGGTGAGACAATGTCGTCCACTCGTTGATTTTGGTCTCTCTTCGTGGGGTGCTGCACCGCGACTCCAGCCGGTGGGGGAGGCACGTACGAACAGCGCATACGGCAAATCCATGGCCAGGACGTGTGAATCCATAGTAGGCGAAGCGCTGTAATTTTCAGCAATCCATTGAGCCTGTTCGTTGACCTCATTGACCGACGTCGTTCTCGCTGCGCAGAAGCCAATGACAAGATCGCATGGCTTAGTTCATCTACTTCATCTGGAACTTGTCGTTCTACAATCTTGTTTTCTGTTTGTTTTTATTTTTATTTTGAGACATTCATTGATGTAGAGATTTATACAGCTGCCATGCTACGTTTCCTTTTATTTTACAGGTTTCTTTCTTCCCTTTTCTTTACTTCCCTCTTTTTTATGTGTTAGCTTCAATGAGCTGCTATTGGACTCCATATTGAACACCCTTCGGACAAAAAAAACAGAAAAAGGAAAACTAATAAACATGATAAAACAAAGAAACTCCTAACCATATCTCTATCTCTATATCTATATATACAACAAAAACATATGGATTGTCAACGTCTACACGGCACGACCAAACACCCCTCAATACAGGTCCACCCGGCAGCACCAAAAACTTCCCGTATAATCGCTTCCCTACTGGCGCAATTAAAGGAAAGAAACCCAGAATGCCTCTGGGTTTTTTCACCGTGCATGCGAATGGAAGGCAATGCTGTGATTGACTGATTGAGGACAGGAAAAAAAATTAGACCATAATTGGGAAGGCAATGCGGTGATTTTCCCGTTGCAACGCACGGGCATAGTCCTAGTATATGTATTAAAATAGGTTTAGAAAGGGAGGGATACATAGATAAAGATTTCTTTTGGCAACTCCGCTTAGGACTTTAACTCAAGGCAATCGCAAACCTTGTGGGCCCATATATATATTTATGCATGCTTTGGACATATGGCATCGAAAAAGAAAAGAAAATCAGGAAATTTGAAAAAGGACATGGACGGATGGATGGTGTGGTGGACCAAAACGGGAAAAGATTTATATTCTTATATTTTTCTATTTAGATTAGGGTTCCTTTTCATATTACTCGAGATCGGAGAGATTTAATTGGATTAGAATTTCTATATCCTCACTACCTTAAGTAGTCTGCATTGCTATATAAAGAGAATGACTGTATGTGGTTTCCATATTCACAAAGTTAGTTAAGGGAGTGCCGGACGAAAAAAATGGGTGGAAAGAAATTTTGCCTCTTTAATATTAGTAGGTATAGAAGAAGACATTCAAGCAAAGGATCCCATAGATTTCAATTGAGTGCTCAATGTTGATTCAAGGCATTGTACTCAATAATTAAGGTGAAGGTGGCAAGGAAATTGTTTGGAGGTACTAAGCAAGGTGAAGGGCAAGTGATGGCTTCGAAACAGAGATAACATGGTCCGTTGTCTAAGTGAAAGAAGAGAGTACTCGATGAGCCGATAACTAATCGAACTATGAGGAGTCATGTTTTGTGGAGGACCAAACAATTATTGTATCATAAGTGGAAGTCAAAGCCTTGGATTGAACTCCCATGTGCTGAAATGGTTCAAGATACAAGCTCAAAATTATGTTGCATTGGTTAAAAAGAATGAGACATAGATTATTGCAAACCCTTATGAAGATATATTAAGAAGATATGACATATGAAGATACTGCATACTCAAGTTGTTGAAATAGGCATACTTTTTTTTATCTTGAGTATAGGTATTTTATACTATTAAGAGGGATGTAATATGAATGGTTTGATATATTTTAAGTGCTCAAACTAACTGAAACCCGTGCTAACATGTGGCATATGAAGATACTGCGTACTCAAGTTGTTGAAATAGGCATACTTTTTTTTTATCTTGAGTATATGTATTTCGTACTATTAATTGGGATGTAATATGAATGGTTCGATATGTTTTAAGTGCTCAAACTAACTGAAACCCGTGCTAGCATGAGAGACGCACAAGCACTTGGATCAACATGATTTGGGGTCTGTAAAATGTTTCGGTGTCTCTGGAAGTTCCTGTTTGACTCCCTATCCAGAAGTTCTAGACCTGACAGAATAGTATGTAGCCTGTTAAGTTCCGACATCTAGTTTATTAAATTCCAAAAGTCCTGGACTTTGGTCTCTGTCAACTAGTTTGTGAGTATATGGTATTTATACCCACCCCTCCTTTAAATTTGTAGGGTTGTTGCTGCCTCCCAAGCCTATAATCGAAGAATAACTAAAGAAGAAGTCTCTCTAAGTCTGCCTACTCTCTTTGTGAGAATTAAGTGAGATCTTATGAGTTGAGTTGAGAGGGTGAGAAATTAGGAGTTTGTGAACACAAGAGAACACTCCACATCCTTGAACACTTGTGGGTTTCGTCATGTAATTTGTGAAACGTTTGTTACTCTTAGAGGTGAAGCCTCCTAGAGGGCTAGGTATCATGGTCCCGCGAGCTCATGTGCTTGTGATGAACCGCGTGAAGGTTTGTAAAGGCCCCGATCTGTCTTCCCAGTCGAAATTTACCAACAACTCTTAAGATGTATTAAGATTTAGAGATGTCTAATGAGTATAATTTGATATAAAATACTATAAAACCAATGTTGTATTAAAATATTAGTGTAAATAATTTCATGTGCCAAGCATACATGCGTAAAATTTGATTACTCCACATGTTTCAAACTGTAAGTCCTTTTTAGCTTTCCGTGGTATATGGCTTTTTTCCATAAAACTAGATATACATCATGTCTACTACTCTATCCGTCCACAAAAGAATGCAATTATGGTATCTGTGCCGATTAATTGAGCTAAAGTTTGATCAAATTTATAGTAAATAATATTAGTATTTATGTCTTTCAAAAATTTATTATGAAAATATATTTTATAACTAATCTAATGATACTTACTTTGTATCTGTGTCATGAATGTTTGTATTTTTTTTTATATAAATTTAGTCAAAGTTCATGTGGTTTGACTCATCAAAACCTGAGAATTGCATTCTTTTGTGGACGGAGACAGTAGATACATGGTAAAAAACTATATATTTAGAAAAATCAAAATAACTTACGATTCAGAGCTGAAAGAGCATATCTTAGTGAAAGATCTACAAAGTTTAAGTAAGTTGTTTATAAATCCTAAAGAAAACGGAGGGGGAGCAGTATACTCGGTCGGTCGGGAAAGGGGAGCAAAGAAGGACGCACCATTAGACTGTCTTCAATAAGGAGATGCAAACCTAAAATGCATTCCTTACCGTACTTTGCCTACCCAAAAACAACCTTCAACGGGTGACCCATACACATCACCCATTTTTACGTACCGGCACAAACCATACGCAAAAAACATCGCCTCTCCTCGTTACGCAAATCTCCGATGGCACGGCCTGCGGCAGCGATTTCTCCTATGAGGGCTTCGGCGCGGCGGGCCCTCGACTGCTAGATGCGCTCGGCTCCAGTGCGAGGGCAGAGCGGATTCAGAGAGAGAGTGCGGGGAAGAGAGGGCGGAACAGAGGGAGAGCAGAGCTCGGCGACTGGCAGCAGCCCTGGTGGTGCCCGGCTCCGGCGACTGTTGATGGCGAGCGCGGGTAGTGCTCGGGCACAGGGCGTCGGCGGCAGTCGCGGATGGCGGCGCTCGGTGGCGCGGCTCCGGCGATGCTCGGCCCCAGCGGCGTCCGGCCATGGCGGTTGCTGTGGCGACGGCGGTCGCAGGCCGGGTTGGGACTCCGGCGCGGCAGCGCTTCCGGGCGCGGGCAGCGCCACCTCGCCGGAGGACGGCCAGCGCAGCGGCCCTGTACGATGCGCCTGCACACCGGGAGAGAGGGAAGAGAGAGAGGCGACTCGACACGCCGAGCCGGGCTCGCCCGCCGCCGGGGCCCACGGCCACGCGCAGCGCAAGGAGGCCGCTGCGTTTGGGACCCGCCGCAGCGCCGCCACCTCGGGAGAGAGAGGGAGAGGGAGAGAGGAAGGGGAGGTGACGGGAGCTTTTCTCGTTTGCGTCGGCTGTTGGAAAAGGTAATTTTTTTTGGGTCCGTGATCTTTCGTTGTGCGGTACTCAAACCATGGTATGCCTCTCGTTTTTAGGCCTGATCTGTTGGAGACGGTCTTACCAGCATGTGGCACAGCCTAGGCGCACATTTCTGTCCATTTCCACGTTCCCACTCTGTTGGAGTCCCCTTTTCCTTTGCGCAACAAGTGGGGCTGGGGCTGGGGCTGGGGCTGGCTGTACGATGTCCGATTGCTACTGCGACTGCTTCTCCAAGGAAGATTCCTCTGTCCACTTTCCAAACTCGTGCCGGCAATGCCAATGCAGCGAGACGGGCATGCGAATCAGCATCGGCAGAGAAACAAACAAACCAGGGCTTGCTGCTCCTGCTTCTCCCCTTGATTTCGTCAAACGACAAACGTGCTCGCATTGACTGTGTTCGTTCTCTCGTTCGTTCGTTCAAAGCAGGAACGGATGCATGCCTGCTGACTGTTGTGTTGTGTTGGAAACAGGCGGCAGGCAGGGCGAGGGCATGTTCACAGCTTCTGCGAGGAAGATTCCTTTTATCCACTTCTCTACTACGTAGTTTCTTTTTAGGTTTGATTTCCACTTCTCCAAAGAGCTCGTAATAATCCGTTTTTTTCAGCTTGTTTTTTTAGTCGGAACAGTATTTTCTCCCACAACAAATCAGCCGGAACAGTGTTTCAGCTTGTTTTTTCAGCGAAGCGAACGGAGCCAAAGTACGCGGAGCATGTGAATCAGGAGCGAAATAAAAAATAAGTGATTCCTTTTATATAGTATACGCACTGCAGGTTCTATTCGACTGATGGTTTCTGCGGCTGATAAGCTGGCTGATGCTGTTTTGTTGTGAGCGACTGATGATTTCTGCGGCTGATAAGCTGGCTGATGCTGTTTCATTGTGAGAGAAAAATACTGATGGCTGATAAGCAATTGAAGCAAACATGGCGGCAATCGGCACAATGCCCGTTCTTTCTAAAAAGAAATAGTAGGATGTTTGGCTTGGTTTCATTTGATTTTTCTTTCTTGGCACAGGCACAAGGAACATTAGTGCCATCGTCCACAAATGCAATCATTTCTACGTTTTTTCCCCACGGATTAATAAGAAATTAAATGTCGGGCAAGCTCTTAATTAGCACAACTAATAAGTTCGTATTTACGGTTAAATTTTAAACGCTTCAAATGCTCACATTTGTGTCTGCGGTACTAGTAGCTTAACTAATCTGGATCGTACGCTGGCTGTTGCGTTGGGTCTCTTGAGAAAAGGGACACTGTGCACTTCTTCTCGCATCACCTGAAAAAAGGGACTGCTGCCGCCTGATTCTCATGTTCGTTAACAACGGTAGGTACTATCAGCTACTATGTGGAAAAAGCAATCGAATATAATCATATCTCAGTCCTAAAGAAAGCAGTGGGGGCAATTTCTTAATTCTTATAATCTCTTGTGATGGAATATTCCCTAATGATATATAGGACTTTAGTGTCGCACTTGTCATATTAAAATGTCCAATATTAGTACTAGTACTTTTGCAATGGTACTTTATTTAATCTTTTTTATTTATGTTTATAAACTTATATATGAGGACAGTAAATCCATTTTTTTCATGGAAAGGACTATGGGAGCACAACTCTATCAAACAGGAAGATACTCCGCGCGTTGGTACAAGCAATGTGAAGAATTTGGGCTGAAATTAACTTCATGGGGATAGCCTGCAATCAAGAAGTTGAAATTTAGTGAAAAGCTATGGCTATTAGTTGGAGATGATATGGACAGTTAGTAGGCAAAATATGGATGACTTACATGTTGAGATAAACTTATAATAAATATTAATTTTATAAAAGAAATATAGATACGGTAACATCAACATCAAAGTCGCAAGATCACAAAGAGAATAGCTCTGACGTTACGGACTAAAAACTCTAAGGGCCCATTTGGATCCTTGAAATTGAATTCATTCTAATAATTACAATTTAGGCATAGATTAATTAAGCTAATATAGTTGTATATGCAATATATTTGTATATTTATTGTTAGGCATACAAGAGACATACTTATATATTGTATTTTTATTGTAGGGAAGTGAGTTGAAGAGTGTGCTATAAGTTGGAGAACAAAATTATAGCATAGTGATCTATAGAATTTATTTTTATCTCACACCCTATAAATTTGAGATAGGCTTATTTGTGAGCTTGGGAATGTCATGGAATGTTAAATTCCAAGCCAAATAACCTAATCCATTATGTAGATTTCAATTCATCCAAAATGAAGGACGCGAAGATGCGAGGAAGGAAGTGGGAAACAGGGAAAGTAACTAATTAATCAATTATTACCTGTCATTTTCCTCGCTCATTACTGTTGTTTACTTCAAGCTAGATTGCGGTGCAAGCAACACCTATATACTTTTCTCATCGAAGGTGACCCGGCTTATAAATGAATGAACGAATAAATAAATTCGCTAGAAATTTATGAAGGCGAAAGCCACTGCGTGCGTGCGTGTGTTGTAGAGCAACGGACGCTATATATTCTAGGAGTATTAGCCTTCGAAATGTTGCAAACTTGGTAGTTGACCTCGACCCCCCCTGGTTACCAGTGGAGAACTGGAGATGGCCGTGGCAACGCACCATGCATCCACCGACCGGCTCTTGTGATGATGTCACGCTCAACTGCAGTTGATCACTTCATCTTTCGTCTCTGGGCCTTGAGGGTTCCGGTGAATAAACCGGATGGCATGGCCTTGAGGCCTTCTGCCTTTGAGATCCCGTAAGTTGAAACCGCGCGTGCTGCTGGATCGTGCTGCATAGTAGTACTACAGAGAACCAATACTGCAACTGTACCATTCTCGTACTCCAGGGAAAGTCGAGGCTGGTCGCTGTAGCCTGTACTGTACAAGTAGCATGTAGCATCCGGAGATGAGAGCCCGGCCCCGTTCGTTTCGCTAAAATTTGACTAATACTGTTGTTTTTTCTGATCTATTATGAGAAGAAAATACTATTTGTTGATCGAAATGTACCGCTGAAGTAGCGTGTAACAGGACGCTTGTCGTCAGCCGTCCAAATCGGGCAATTCCGTAAATCACAACGCCAGCCGACCACCGCGGGGGCGCTACGCACGGGATGACCTCACCACCACCACCTCTCACCGCACGCACCACAGAGCTGGGGTCCAGTCCAGGACGACGACCGGCACGTAACCTTTTGGCTTTTACAGCTTGCGTCTGGGTATCCAACTATCCATCCATGGACGGTGGCGATGACGACCGCGCGCGGCGGGAGGAGCCAGTTCACTGTACGAAGCAGCCTGGGCCCCCGCGTCGTGATACCGCAAAGAAGCTGCTGTACTATAACCTGCACGGAGTCAAAAACAGTTGATACCGGGTTCGTATGTGCTCGCCACAAAGCTTTGAAACATCAACGAGATTATGAGAAAACAACAACAACAAATATATATCTACTCCTTGCCCTCACAAACGGCTCGCAGGAGCATGAGAGTAGATGTAATACCGACTGCATGCACCACCTCTAATCCTGTGTCAATTATCTCTCCTCCTTGCCCTCACAAACGGCACTTTCACCACCTGAGTACCTGACATCCTTGGATAAAGTTGCATGCATGTTTTTACTCCTATAGATAGCATGTTCTTTTGTTTTCCTACGATAATTCTTTCCCTAAAACATCGAATTTTAAAACAGTTTCCACCACTAAATTGCTAGCATTTTTGTTAATAAATTGATGTCCATTTTATACACAGTGGTTCCTATGCTCCACGACATGTATTTATGTTTACGATCGGACACACTGGTTTCTATGTTGCAGTGTGTACTTATTACTGGACATAATGGTTTCGGATTTCAAATTTTAGAGAAAATTAGAATTATCCCAATATTTTAAACCATGGGGTTTTCCGTTTTATACTCGAAGAAAACGCTTCATACGCGAAAGTTGGCTGAAAGGACGGGAAGGACGAGTGTCCGGTCCAACAGGAAGCAGCAGTATGGCGACGTCTGTTGGGCCAGTAAGCAGGCCAGCGGCCCAGCTTCCTCCTCCGCCTCCGTCACCGCCGCTTCCTCTTCCCGTGCGGCCGTTGCCCACCGTCGTCTCCTCTCCCCGCCGCTCCTCCCTGCATCACCAGCCGGCAGCCGCTGCCCATTCTCCTCAACCGTGTCCGCGCTCCTCCACCGCGCAAATCGGATTGGACCGCCACCAGCTCTCCACTATCTTCACCTCTCCCCACCGTTCTATGCGCCTCGGATCCCACTATCCCAGCCTCCACGGGGGCCAGAGCCACCGTGACCGCAACGTGTGCCGCCTTCTCAACCACGCCTTCGACTGCACCGGGGTCGCACCGCCGCGCCCTGCGACTGCTCCGCCGGGAGCCGCTCCTACGCCTGCTCCGCTCGCTCGGCGCCCAAGACCGTCGCCGGCGTGGTCAGCCTCGGGCTATCCAGGGGCAGCTCGCCTCGTCGCCCGGGACCAAGAGTCCAAGACAGAAGCACACTGAACGTTCGCGGCGGCGACGGAGTGGAATGTCACATTGTGGATTGCAGTCATCTCCGGGCACATTGTTCAGCGAAGTGCCATCAGCTCCACTATGCCAAGCAATTTCAGGTATCAGACACATTTTTCTCCTACTTTGTTTTGTTTCAATGTTTTGTTCATCTGTGGTCTACACTATTATATAAAAAAAACGCTGGCTAAGGGGGGTAAACACCCCGAGCTATTTTAGCTCAGCCCGACAGGGGCCGTTAGCCGGTGAGAGGGCCACTCTATTTTACCTGTGTTTGGGAACGCGGGACATGAGAGTTTTTTTTTTCCACACCGCCGACCAGAAATTCGCCCGAGCAAGGATTCGAAGGCTTGACCAACTGGTCCAGCAACCGTAGCACACGTATTATAGAGATATATGTTTTGCTACTCTGACAAGCTTATGTGTCAGACTACCAGTCTAATTGTGAACTGCCCATGGCAATGAACGAAAGATCAGAACTGGTCAAATCGTTTTGTGATGCGTTTACCTCTAGGCTTTCATGAACTTAAGGTGTTAGCTAAAATGACATAGTAAATATGCAAAAGTTAAAACAACAAATTGACATTTCTACATGATTTCTCTGGAAAAAATCATAGGATATGTAACCCTCTTCCAAGTTTATGGTTTCTTCATTTTTCCACATACAGTTCACATCTTGGTGCCTTCAAGCATTGAGTACCTTTTTCTTTAACTTGTTTATTATGGATCATAAACATTGAGTTGTCTTAGTATTTAAAAGATAAATCTTGCTCCAATTTTTTTAAAAGGTCCTGCTAATTTATCAATTCACCTTATCATCTTCGTTGACACTATGGAATAAATTGAATTTTACTTCCAAACGGAACTTCAGCCTCTGAATTCCTTATTATGGATACAAGGCAATAACACGATCCGCTGCTTTAGTTTGTAAAATATTTCAGTAAACCTTATTCATCCCCCTACCCCATCTATGTGACATCGGATGTTCTCTATCTTTGAATTCTGTATTTACATTTAAGCACTTTGTTATGGTTGTGGATATTGTACCATCTAGCTGTCATATGATCCTAGTTTTAACTTACATTACAGTTGCTTTGTTAGGCTTAAGCTTAGGCGTATTTGGCTTCTTTTTGCAGGTTTGTTGGCTAGAGTAAGTTAAATATTTATATTCAACTAAGTATGGTTATTGTTCTCAAAGCTCATGAGAATAATAGTTAAAGGTAAAATTCCTTATTACCATTTTTACTGAAGTTTTTTTCGATATACTTGATTTCACTTCTCTTCTATCGGCTACAAGTTTAGTTCTTTTTTGCTACTAAAGTTGGCTGTTGTCATTAAATGCACATGCACATGCACATGCACATGCACATTCTCTTTTCTAAAAAAAGGGGCGTACCCAGTGCAGAGAGCTCCCGCTCTGTGCGGGGTCTGGGGAAGGGTGTCAGTGGCAATCCTTACCCTCGCATGTGCAATGCGAGGAGACCGCGACTCGAACCCGGGACCTTCCGGCCACAGGCGGTACGACTCTACCGCTTGCACCAGGCCCGCACATTCTCTTTTCTAAGATGGCAAAATTAAGTGCACCTCATCTCATGACATCTCCATGAACAGCTTCACCACTGTTGCAAGCCACCAGCATGGGGAGGGTACACGAAGACATAGTTTGAGACTTATATAAAAGGGTGATTGTACAACCTCAATTTAATATTAAGATTAACAAACTTAAACACGAGTATAAATAAAATTCTGGTATTGGAAACTCTTAAAACATGCATATATATATTTTCATATTTTTCACGAACATGCAGGAGAGCTGTGTACCATTATATTAAGAAAAAAATGTTTGTAAAATGTAATCCGTACACCAAAACAGGCAAAAACACTCGAACAAGAAAATACAAGCTCGACACTAAACTCAAAACATTAAAACTGACCTCAGCCAAACATCAATTGTCACTTGGCGCAACCACACAAGGGCAAAGAGATGAGAGACCCCTTGTGCCCCAGCCAAACACCAAAGGTGTAGCTCCTCTCTGATGAAAACCAGCACCTCATTCAAGCTTGGCAAAATTCCATAAAAAAAACAACGATTGCGTTGATTCCAGATTGCCCATGCTCCTAAAATGATGATGGAATTTAGCTTTTTTAACAGGACCACTCACTCAAAATTAAAACATCATGTTCTACTTTATATACCCACCATCTTTAAATAAATTTTTTTGGCTAAATCTGATGTGCCAAAAATCAAGTACAGAGAATGAAGAAATGCTAGAGTGAGATATAGCAATCCCCCTCAAGAATCGAATCCAACCTCATCCACTTCTAAGCGCATATATACTTCTAGGATGCACTAATCCTCGCCTGTCGCTGGCATCCTCAATATCGATCAATGGCCTAGTGAGAAGATTGTAGTTGCAAAATGTTGAATGGAGAAAGGATGAATAGATTGTATCAAAACCATGGCTATAGTCTGAAAGGGGGTATGTGAATGCATGAAAGCAAACAATTATGTGGCTGCAAATCTTGCAATCAAATATAATAACATATATGGAACCCACGGCATATAACCAATGTTGTTTTGTCCCAAATAATTGAAACCTAACCAAGATCGATCCATGTATTAATAAACACGCACCAAAATGAATGGAGATTTGTTACAAGCTTCCTAAAAGTAAATCATGGAGTTTATGTTTGGCTTTGTATCCAGGTTAAAGGGGAAATCCCATAATTACCACTTTTACCGAAGCCTCTCTTTTGCTATACTTGATTTCCCTTTGCAGTTGGCTTCAGTTTAGGTTCATTTTTTTTTGGCTACTAAAGATGACTGTTGTCATTAAATGCACTGTTTTCTTTTTTGGAAATGGCAAAGTTAGGTGCCCTTCATCTCATGCATCTTCATTAGCAGCTCTGCCTACATGTTGCAAGCTACCAACATAGAGAGGGTACACAACGACCTGGTATTGGAAGAAACACATGCATATTTTTCATGGTTTACTTTTTATGTTTTTTATTGTTTACTTCATATATCCACTGTTTTTAAACATAAATATAGGACAATACCTGATGCATAAAAAATCAGGTTGGAGGAGAAAAAAAATGCTAGAACGAAACATAACAATCCCGAATCGAATAAAAGATCGACCACTTCTAAGTGCATATATACTACTTCCAGGAGCCACTCGTCCACGCCTGTCGCTCGCATCCTCAAGACTGACGAATGGTCTAGTGAGAAGATTGTAGGCACCAAAATGTTGAATAGAGATAGGATGAAGAGATTGTATCATAAACATGTCTCTATAGTCTGAACGGGGTTTACACAAATGCATGCAAGCACCTTCTGTGGTTGCAAATCTTGCAACGGAACATAATGATATTTATGGAACCCACAGCGTGTGGCCAAAGTTGTATTTGTCCTAATGGAATTGCAAAGTAGATGAACCAATCCATTCATGTACTAACACACATGTGCCAAAATGAATGGGGACATATTATATGCACCCTGAAAGTAAATAACGGAAGTTTGTTTTTTGTAATCAGGTTAAAAGGAAATTTTCTTATTTACCTTTTTTTTTGTCATAGCCTCTCTTGCTATGCTTGATTTCACTTCTTTGCTGTCGGCTTCAGTGTTTTGCTTTACTTTATATCTATATTTATATATTTTGTACTTTATATATCCACTGGCTTTAAATAACAATGTTGGATCAAATATGATGCAGCCAAAATCAAGTGAGGAAGAGGAAGAAATGCTGGAACGGAATACGGCAATCCCGTTCAAGAACGGAATCCAAGATCAATCACTTCTAAGCGCATATATACAATGGCAAGACGGCAAGCGCTAAAATGTTGAATGGAGAAAGGACAGAGAGATTGTATCGTAATCATCAGGGGATGATTTTAGAAAATCAGCCGTTGATATTACTCCCTCAATTTCAAATTATAAGACGTTTGGGCTTTTCTAGATACATTACTTTTACTATGAATGGAGTAATTTGGAATGGAGAGAGTAGTATATATAACATAGTCTTGCTAGAATCATATATAGGATGCTCTCTTGTGGGGAAAAACAATGCTTACAATTCAATTGGTGCAAAGTCATTGCTGTCTTGAAATGTGTCTCCTCCCAATAATAGCAATGCATATATGGCTGTAGTCTGGTCTGAATGGGGGCACGTAAATGCATGCAAGCACCCAATTCCCTGACTGCCAAACTTGCAATGGAATAGAATAATTAAGCTGCTGATCTGGTCCGCATGATAGCATCGCTCGTCACGAGCGAACGCCAAGCCTGGAAGCGTCCCAATCGCCACATCGTGGCCACGCATCTTGTTGCTTGTTGGTGCCTCGGTACCATCCATCCCTCCAAATATAATCACGTTGCATTATTTGTTCATAATCCATGTCGGCTTGAGCACGCTGGAGACCAGATAATTTTCAGGCACATAGGTCATGGCAATCTACAAATTGATAGTCAGTACTGTGCTTGTCTTTAGCACCAAAACTTTATTTAATTAGGCTGTATAGAAGTCGCGGAATTGATTTCAAAATGTTTGTATATCGCCTTGATGTAATTGTCTTGATATCAGTAAAAGTTTCTTTTGAAAACAAACAACATTACCTCAGTTGGATAGCAGTGACATAAAATGGCCCCCACAGATTTCGATCTGAGCTAGCGAGGGATTACAAGTTTAAGAGTGAGATTTCAGTGTTCAATTATGATAATTGATAAACAAGGAATTACCCCAATGGAGGACCCGTAATCACTCACTAAAAGAAAGCTATATTCTCACACAACAGAACATGAGGAACAACTCAACAAAAGTATGCTATCTGTGCCCATACAGCCATACTAGCTAGTCACGGACCTTTTTTTTTTGCGAGACCCGGTTGCACACGCAGACGCTCACATACACGAGCGCACACTCACCCCTATGAACGCACGCACGCACACTCTATCCCTATGAGCACCCCCAAAGAACTGAGTTGGATCGGTAAATCTCGAGATTGACAAAGTCACCACAGGCGTCTCACTATCAACGAGCACGTCGCCTAGCACGGAAAGAATAGCACCGTTAAATCCTGGAATGCGAGTACCCGTGTTAAGTCGGAGACTTGAACCTGGGTGGACAGGTTCCACTACAAAGAACCCAACCAGCTGAGCTACGCTCGGTTCGTAGCTAGTCGCAGACCTTGTTTGTCATAGTCCCAACAACTCCAAAATTCGTAGATATAGAGTTGTGGGATACACACATGAGTTGTTTATTATTAGTTGAGATGTTTTCTTCTATTCTATATAAAAAATAGGAGTCTCAATGTTCTTGGTTTTAGCTTACAAATCTATTATCTGATACGAAGCTTGGAGCCAGAGCTATGTCAAATATGAACTCTAGCGCAAAGAAGAACATGTAGTCCCCTATGAGAAGTGGAACTAAGGGTGTGTTTGGTTTTTGAGGAATGAGATGATCCATCTTCTTCTCACTCCTCACTTTTTTTATTTGGTTTGTGAAATGGAATAAGTTGATCCATCACCACCTCATTCCTTACAAAGCTACTAAATCGGTCCTAAATTATAAGATGTTTTAGCTTTTTTGGATTCATTGCTTTTACTATGTATCTAGACATAGTGTATATCTATGTGCATAGCATACAACATATCTAGAAAAGCCAAAACGTCTTATAATTTAGAATGGATGGAGTAATAATTAGTATATGCATGAGGAATGAATTGATTCCACCAAAAATCATGAAATGAACTCTGATGCATCACCTCATGAAGCATGGAGTGACTTCACAAACAAACACACAACATTTCAATGGTTGAGGTACGTCGAAATATCAATATGGGGAGCCTGTTGCATTGCGAGTCCAATCCATGTCCAACAAGAAACATAATATTTCATTCACGAGTCTATTCGTGTATCCTTCTTTACCATAAACCGTTTAGGTCCATAGTGTTTACACAAGTGAAAAGAAATTTTGAGATAAAGCAACATTATTGTGCCGGACGCTGAAAAAGCATCGCCTCCATACTCCAATAATAGAGAGCATAGGAAGAGTATTTTTAAACGTGGGTCACATTTTCCTTTTTCTAGCATCACATCACCATGTTGCGGAAGGCTTTAGACTCCGTGTATTGTGAGCCCATGTTGCGGAAGGCTTTAGACTCCATGTATTGTGAGCTGTAGTTTCTGAAGTGGTGTCTATATGACATCGTATGCTATAGAAATTAGCAACTAGTAGTAGTTTCTTTATTGGGATTGCCCTAAGTACACGACAAGGCAAAAAGACACTTAAGATTCCCGAGACAACTAGAACACATATAAAAATATGTATATGCAAAGTACTACCAGCGAAATGTAAAAGGTATTAAACATATTAAACAATGATATATAATATATGCTCACATTTTTCACGTTTTCTAGAGAAAAAGAAATAATATTGACATCTACAGTACCCACCACGGTGGTTTTGATTGTACCAACACGTCTAAGACAGAATATAATTACGTTATTAGAACTATGCATGTGGTGTGTTTCTCATAAATCATGCATGTAGCTAATCCTAACTATGTGTAGAAAACTAAGTACAACCTCTATTCCAAATTATAAGTCATTCCAAAAATCTTGAAGAGTCAAAGCATCTTAAGTTTGATCAAAATTATAGAAAAAATTATAAAGATTTATGACATCAAATAAGTATACTATGAAATATAATTGATAAAGAATATAATGATACTTAGTTGGCATCATAAATGTCATTATCTTATCATATAAATTTGATCAAACTTGAGATGTTTTGACTCTACAAGATTCTTGAAATGACTTATAATTTTGGATAGAGGGAGTAATGATTAGACTATATAATCGTTCATTCTTGCCTTCTCTAGCGAAGGATGAAAAATAATTAGAGTACACAGATTTTGGCAACTAATTTTTGCATGAATATCGTATTAACTTCACTTGCTACATATAAATACTGGGACCAAATGTCTAGAACCACTTGAATGTAAAAAGTGTCATGAGAAAATTAATGATCCACAAGATATTTGTTATATTAACAAACGTTTTTTGTGAGTATATTCACAGGCACTTGAATGTAAAAGATTCTATTAAACAACAAGGTGTCATTTCATAATAATAAAATTACTAATTATTACAAGCCTAATATAATTTATAGATCTACAACTAAAATGTATACAAAGTTTGCACTAAACATATTGGATTATGCGTAAGAACTATTACAACAACTAATATTGTGAAAACTAAAATTCTGAATTAATAGTGGAAAAGAACAAAATGGAAAACTTAATTTGTTTGGTAGGTGGATTAAACTTGAAAAGAACGCTCCGTATCAAGTACATATGAAAGTATGGTCCTATAAGTTGTAGTCAAACAAAAACATCTGAATTATCTAGGGTTAATTTGCTTATAGCCTCCAGTGCAACATAATTCAAGTTTTATTTGGATTTAATATCTATATTTGTGATGGGCATAGATTGATTGGAGGGTTTTAGGCCGGTAGAGAGGAAGAAGGAGAGGGATGGGCGTCGGCCTAGGGCAGCAGGGGGGTGGCTAGGCGTCGACCAAGGGCGTGGGCGGTGCCAGGAGCTTTAGGGCAGCGAGAGAATATGAGGAGAATTCTCTATTTTCTTGTTCAATTCACAGACTATATCTCCCCTATATTTATAGTTCACCGGGACTTATCTACCAAGCAACATAAATGTGGAATCCTTATAGATATGGAATTCAATTTCCTAACAAACTCTATTTTTTTATTTTTATCCTTATCTACTCCTATACCTAATCCTTTTTCTATCCGAACTCCTCCAAGGGGGAGGAGGCCGACGGGTCTAGAGGAGCCGTCACCCCCCTCCAGTGCGCATGGCCACCACCCTGGCACATGCGTTGGTCCAACACTTAGGACCGGGAATAATTGACCCATGACAATATCCTATGATTCCATAAAAACTTGACAAAGTGAGCATGTATTTCAGTTGGTTAGGTTCCTTGTAACGCAATATGTCTATCGGGTTCAAATCCATACATGGCATGGTGTTCATAGAGTTAGGATGTGCGTGTGTGCGTACATTTATACATCTGGGGTGTGTTTGGTTTCATGGCCTAGCCCTGCCCATGCTCTAGCAATGCAAACTTTGATATATTTGGTCACCTGTTTAGGTTCGAAAGCCTGGCCCAGGTAAACCACCAACCACCCCTAAGCTAGGCCCACTGGAAACGTGAGGGGTGGTCGTTCTCTGCGAGCCAGGCTTGGCTACACAGCCATACCGTGTCTCCTCCCCTCCCCTCGTGTTCACCCTCGATTGCGCGTAGAATGGTCGTTGTGCTGACTTCCTGCTGCCCTCTATCCCCGGCTACATGTGGGATGACCTCGACGCCACTCCCAACAGTGGCACTATCTGTGTGTGCCCAATATGGATGATGTTGGATACCTGGATGTCTTGCTACACCATTCTTGAATGATTTCAGTGGCGATGTTGTTGGATTGAATGTGTTTTTGCATGATCTGTACTTGTAGGGAGGCGGTGATCTTACCTTCACAAGTACTCCCTCTGTTCTAAGCTATAAGACACTTTGGTTTTTCTAGTACATTTCTTTACTATATATCTAGACAGTATATCTCTAAGTGCATAGGGAAAGCTACTATCTAAAAAGACGAAACATTTTATATAGCAATTTGGAATGGAGGGAGTACAAGTTAAATGTATCCGAGCTAACCAACCAACCAAACACAATCTTGACAATCTAGGCTTAGCTAAGATGAACGAACCAAACAACACTCTCTTGCATTACATTAAAAAAAACACTCTCTTGCATTACGGGAGTCAGGTTTTAACAGCCCAGGCTTACATGGCTAGCCAGCAGCCTAGATCTAGAACACACCCATGATCGTTCATATGTATATCTGCGCATGGCATCTGTATTTGTATCTCAGAAAAAATATCTAGCCCTCCCATTGACAACTAAGTCTATATAAACAATAACTTGTCATTAGGAGCTTTGCATGTGTGCGAGGCCTCTTGAGCTCATACCAAAGCCCCGGCTGACATTAATAAGTAAAATAATATACTACAAGTGTAAGTGTTTAGCGCGATGTCGTCCTCGTCGGAGCCGCAGCAGCCACGGGCGAGGTCGTTCGTGCTGGCGGACGTGGAGGAGCAGAGCGAGGACGAGAAGCGTTGGGTGGGCTGGGTGGAGAAGAGCCTGAGGCACGAGACGGCGGAGACACTGGGCGCGGCGGCCAAGGTGTTCAGCGTCCCGCGCTCCCTCCGCGACACGAACCTGGAGGCGTACGCGCCGCACGTCTTCTCGCTGGGGCCGTACCACCAGGCCCGCGCCGAGCTCATGGACATGCAGCGCTTCAAGCTCGCCGGCGCCAAGCGCTTCGAGATGCTCTTCGCCGGCGGCCACACCATCGAGCATCTCAAGGACCGCTTCCTCGTTGGCGGCATCGAGCTCAAGATACGGGCGATATACCACAGGTTCCTGGACCTGAACGACACGACTCTGGCGTGGATGATGGCCATCGACGCCTGCTTCTTGCTCGACTTCATCGAGAACTACCGCCGCAACGAGGCCACGGACGTGGTGTCCTCGTCGGCGAACTGGATCAACGCCGTCGTGCGCGACGCCATGATGCTGGAGAACCAGATCCCGCTCTTCGTCTTCGCCAGGACGCTCGAGCTCCGCCACAGCACTCGCCACGAGGCCGCCAAGGCGCTGCACGCCGTCGTCTTCCGCTTCATCATGGACGTGTCCCCCTTCAAGATCAGCGACGCCGCCAACAATAAGCGAGGGGCGGCGGCCATCGGCGACCTGGCCAAGCACGCGCACCTGCTGGAGGTCCTGTACCACTTCCTCGTCCCGGACGCCACTCTCTTGGACGACAATACCACCGGTGACGGTGGTGACAAGGTGGTCGAGGAGGAGGAGGCACCCGCTCCGGCGGCCGACGGCGAGGAGGTGTTCTCGGACGATGTCGAGGCGCAGCAGGCGATGAAGCCGACGCTGGAGCAGGAGGGGGAAGACTACGACAAGGTGAAGCAGGCCGTGTCGCAGGCGTCCAGGTTCAACGTGGCGCCGGTGCGCTTCATCAAGAAGAACCTCCTCAAGGTGGTGGGGAAGATCTCGCGCAAGGCGCCGGCGCTGGCCGCGCTGGTGCCGGTGCTCGGCAAGCTGATGCAGTCCGTGGACGTGGAGGCCCAGCTCAACGGCGGCGCGGAGCAGGCGCTGGAGGAGGGTGCCATCACGGCGCCGCGTGCGGACGAGATCCGCATCCCGTCGGTGGAGGCGCTGGCCCGGTGTGGCGTCCGGTTCACGCCGGCGCCCGAGGGGGGCATCGAGGGGATCGCCTTCGACCGGGCGACGGCGACGCTGCGGCTCCCCGTGATCACGCTGGACGCCAACACCGAGGTGGTCCTGCGCAACCTGGTGGCCTACGAAGCCGTGGCCGTGCGCGGCCCTCTGGTGCTGGCGCGCTACACGGAGCTGATGAACGGTATCATCGACACCTCCAAGGACGTGAAGATCCTGCGGCGGAGCGGCGTGGTGGTGAACCACATGAAGAGCAACAAGGAGGCGGCGGGGATGTGGAACGGGATGGCCCGGGCCACGCGGCTCACCAAGGTGCCCAGGCTGGACGCCGTCATCTCGGCGGTGAACGCGCACCGGAGCAGGAGCGCGGCGGCGCGGCTGAGGAAGCTGCTCAGGAAGTACGTGTTCAGGTCGTGGAAGGTGCTGACGCTCATCGCCTCCGTTGGGCTGCTGCTCATGACGGCGCTGCAGACGTTCTGCTCCGCCTACCCGTGTGAGAACCACTGGTTCAGCGGCATGGTGCTGCCGGGGACGACGGACGACCCACCGCAGTAGCAATCCACACTCGAGCAAACCAAATACCAACAGCAACTTAATTAAAGGTCTGTGTTGATTGATTACGTCATGTGCATGCACCGTTACGAACTTATTACGACGTTGCATGTAGGTCAAACGTGGCTTTGCTGGTGGTTCCGCCATTGCCCAACTAATGCGTGTGCGTGCGTGGTTATTTGTACTTGTGTAATCAGCTTGTTCCTTTTTTTCATGCGAAGGTTGTGATGAGCTTTTTATAGTGGTTTAATATCAGCCCGGACTTGGCCAGTGTCCCTCAGAGACGGTAAATCAGCCAGCGTCACAAATAAAGTATCGATAATGACACAACGCGCCGTCGCTGGGGTCCGGGCCGCCGTGGGCCTCCGTGTGCCGCCACGGCCACCAATACCCAGTGGCCTTAGAAAGGGAGGGGCCCAGGGGCGGTGGCCGAACAGACGGTGGCAACGGTTCGACCGGCGGTGAGCTCAGTGGCGGTGGCGCCTCCGAGTGGGTGGGGCCAGACAACTAGTGGGCGATGCCGGCGGTGGGGGCGACAGGAGGAGGTAGGTCGCCGGTGGATTGGGATTAGGGAAGGGCAAGGAAGGAGAGGCAAGGTGCGCGGCAGGCGGTGAGGTCACCGGCAAGGTAGCCGGTGGCCAGGGCAGCGACCGAGGTGGCGGCGGGCAGTACCTCCTCTGATGGCTGGTGGCTCTCCAGTGCGTCCATCACGGCGAGCGCCTAGAAGGAGCCGCAGCCCCGCTGGTCCTTGATTGGACCCAGGCACGGCTGGCCTTTTGCAGCTCTTGGTGCGCCAGTCGATGGAGACCGGGAGCGGGAGGGTCCTGTCACCGCGTCTTTAATTTTCACGGGTTGAGCAGTGAGGTTGCGCCGCTCCATCATGCGACATTTGTAGTACATCACTACTGAACTCGTCGCTGATGTCGGCGAAGATGTTGAGACTCGGCGCGGAGTCAGGCTTGCAACTCGAACACGAGAGGCAACGTGGTGTGCCATCTCTTTGATCGAATGTGTCGAACCGGTGGAGCTTCTCGACGAGGTCGCGTAGCGCCAGGGACGGATCCAGTACACAAGGAGCGGGGGCACATGCCCTCACTCAAACTCTCGGTTTTGAAAGAAAATATGTCTTCTTTCGTGTAGCTGCACAAGTCCATCGATAAAAGCCACCACCCAAATTTTGTGCTAGTTCCGTCCTTGCGTAGCGCGCGCCCCAACGCTCGTACAACTGCCACTGCTGCTCCATCCTCGCACTTCACGTCGTCAATCACTGCTAAATTTCAGGCCAGCCTAACTTACTGAATGAACTCGTAGTTATGAATCAACGTACCTATGCTCTTTTAGGGCGTGATTGGTTACGGAAGCCTTGAGCCAGGATGGCCACATGCATGCATAAGAGTTTTGGATGTATGACATATGAGCCCTTACACTATATGTAAATTAAGTCATCCCGGTCATAAGGGAAGGCTAAATCGTGATGACCCAGGCGTGCGGGATGGAAGGAGGAGAGGGAGGAACAAACAAGGCCAAAATGCATGACCCGGTGCCGAATAAGCCTTTGGACGTGCCAGCAGGCCAACCAATGACGCCCTTACAGATGAGCCAGCAGTGCGCGAATTACGTCAGCTAGCTGCACGAGTACGTACAGTTCGTTGGTGCTCGGATCGTAGGGCTGAAAAATATCAGTCAAACCCTGTTTATTAGAGTACGTCATATATGTAGGTGTTGCCAGCTGCTTGCCGTGAGATGGAGTAACCAAAATCATCATCTTTTTTTTTTGAGCAAAAGTGACCAAAATCATCTGGTCGACGGACCACGAGCTAAGCTTCTACCAGCCTGTTCGCCTGGTGCTGATACGCTCGTATACGATCATAGATTATTACTGCTGGCTGGTTTAATGTGAGAGAAAAATACTGTTCCGACTAAAAATTTACGATCATTTACGACCGAGTGAATAGGCCGTACATCCGTGTGACTGTGTCCAGCATCTGAACAGCCCACGCTCCGGCCCGCCGGGCCGGTCGGGGGACGCGCCATGTACGATCCAAGACCAGCCTGCAATGTAATATTAGGCCGCGTTTAGTTCGGCCCCAGATTTGGCGCCGCCCAAATTCGTGGCACTGTTGCGGCACTGTTGCGCACTGTAGCATTTTGTTTTTATTTGGTAATAATTGTCCAATCGTTGACTAATTAGGCTCAAAACGTTCGTCTCGCAAAGTACAACTAAACTGTGCAATTAGTTTTTGATTTCGTCAACATTTAGTACTCCATACATGTACCACAAGTTTGATGTGACGGGAAATCTTCTTTTTACATGGTGCCAAATTCTAGAATTTGGATGAACTAAACGTGGCCTTAGCTACTTCTCCTACCGGCCCATGGCTGGGTCCTGACGCTGTTGCTTTCAACGAGACAGATCCTGCGCCATGTGGAAGGCCGCACGCGGGGCACAAAGACTGCCTGCAACAATAACAAGCACTCACGCAGTGACGCGGGAGATTTTTATTTTATTTTTAACATTTTTTATAAACTAATTTTAAATCTAACACTGTTTTTTTTTTCAAAACTAACACCATTGGCCGCGTCTATTACCATGGCGCGGCGAAACGCTTATGCCGCGCCATGCATGGTGGCGCGGCAGGCGGATGACGTGGCGACGACCGGGTCTGCTGACCGATGACGTGGCAGGGTCTGCCGCGCCACCGATCTTGGCGCGGTACTGACGCGCCATAGCCCACGGCGCGGCAGGCCCAGTTAAATACCGCCCGTGAGCCGCCGCCCTCCCTCTGTCTGCCTGCTCCAGGTTTGGTGTTGGGAACGATGGCCTGTTGGGAGGCCCCTTAATACTGATTTACCGGTAAGTATTTTGGTTCACTATATTTTTCGAGGCAGTTACATATGATGAAATTATTAATGGCTAATTTATTATCGTGTTCAATACAGCATTGAAACGGGCATGATACACTCCCTACAGTTCTGTATATCTGGACGAAAGCAGAGTTAGTTAGAGGGAATGCGATACGCAAGTACAGGGAGTACACGAACGGTCTCGACGTCCTGACACAGCACCAGGTTACGCTCTCTTTACTATCATACATGTGTCTTGTTCGATGTACACTATATCACAACCCAACTCAATTACGAAATGTTCAAGTGTATTGCTGTCCTTGGGATGCTCCGGAGCTCCAGTACTATCTCAGTTCTGTCACTAGGGATGAGTCAGACGAGTATCGCTGCAACGTCCCTCTTATTTTTTTCCACGTGGTCGAGATTCACTTGCCCATCAGGGTTTACAGGCAGTTTGGAAGAATGACAGACTACCCACCACCGTTTTACTCCACCAACCAAGAATTGCACGGGTGCTGAAAGGTCCTAATGACTAGAGGGGGGTGAATAGCCTAATAAAATTCTACAACAACACTTAACAAAATGTGTTAGACAATTTTGCGGCGAAGCGAGTGTTGCGCTAGCCTACTAAAATGCAAGCCACCTACCACAATTCTATTTCAAATAGTATATGTCCACACAATAGCTATGACACTTAGCTAAATTAGTGTGCTCTCAAAGACTAACTAAAGAGCAACACTAATCAACCAAACAAGCTCTCACAACTAGCTACACTAAAGAGCTTGATAACTAGTTTGTGGTAATGTAAGAGTAAGCAAGAGAGTTATACCGCCGTGTAGTGGTAGGAACCAATCAATCATAATAATGAATACCAATGTAGACCAATCACCTCGGAATCAAATGATGAACACAATGATTTTTACCGAGGTTCACTTGCTTGCCGACAAGCTAGTCCTCGTTGTGGCGATTCACTCACTTGGAGGTTCACGCGCTGATTGGCATCACTCACCAAACCCTCAATAGGGTGCCGCACAACCAACACAAGATAAGGATTACACAAGCCACAAGCAATTTACTAGAGTACCTTTTGGCGCTCCGCCGGGGAAAGGTCAAGAACCCCTCACAATCACCACGATCGAAGTCGGAGACAATCACCTCCTCCACTTAACGATCCTTGCTGCTCCAAGCCGTCTAGGTGGCGGCAACCACCAAGAGTAACAAGCGAAATCCATGAAATAAACACAATCACCAAGTGCCTCTAGATGCAATCACTCAAGCAATGCACTTGGATTCACTCCCAATCTCACTATGATGATGAATCAATGATCTAGATGAGTGAGAGGGCTTTGGCTAGGCTAACAAGGTTGCTATGTCAATGAAAATGGCCAAAGATGTGAGCCACAGCCGGCCATGGGGCTTAAATAGAAGCCCCCACGAAATAGAGCCGTTGTACCCCTTCACCGGGTACTCAAGGCTCGACCGGACGCCCGTCCACTTGATCGGACCACGGACCCGGCCATCCGGTCCACGAGATGGACGCCACGTGACATCGGCTTAAAATGTTGTTCGTCCGATTCCAACGGGCTTATGACGCCGACCGACGCTCGGTTAAAACCGACCGGACCTCAGAACCTCGGCGTCCGATCAAGTACGATGAGGTCAAAACTGGTTTTCCTCGACCGACGCGTCCGTCCACCTCGACCGGACACAGCCCAAAGATCCGGTGGTAATCCCTAGCCACTGCATCGACAATAACGTGATGGACGCAGTAGCGTCGTCGTCCGGTGCTTACTGATTCAGCGTCCGTCCATCGGACCGACACCGCATCACTCTGTTCTCACTTCTATCTTCTCCACCCTTGCTCCAATGTGCCAACCACAAGAATTTGCATCCGGCGCAATAGAAAATAGGCATTCCATTTTCCCGAAAGCGCCGAATCCCGAGAGGGACCCAAACCCATCTCAACCCTGCAAACACCACCTCCTTTGTAAATGTGCCAACACCACCAAGTGTATCATCTTGTGCACAAGTGTTAGCATATTCTCACAAACATTTTCAAGGGGTTTAGCACTCCACTAGATCCTAAATGCATATGCAATGAGTTAGAGCATCTAGTGGCACTTTGATAACCGCATTTCGATCTGAGTTTCACCCTCTTAATAGTACTGCACGGTCAAATCTTAAATATGATCACACTCTCTACGTGTCTTGATCACCAAAACAAAATAGCTCTTACAAATTATACCTTTGCCTTGAGCTTTTTGTTTTTCTCTTTCTTCTTTCCAAGTCGAAGCACTTGATCATCACCATGCCATCATCTTTATCATGCTATGATCTTCATTTGCTTCACCACTTGGAGTGTGCTACATATCTCATGATCACTTGATAAACTAGGTTAACACTTAGGGTTTCATCAATTCACCAAAACCAAACTAGAGCTTTCAGGTGCGCTATCGATTAATAACAAAGCTATAATTCAGAGGTGTGTGTGATACAACTGACATGGTTTTGTTGCAGGTATGACCGTAGGAAAAGGTACAAGACCAAGAATTGACGCGTGACACACAACGCGTATATCCACTTGTGGCAGAACAGAGAACGGCAGCCGGTCCATGCGGGTCCCCCACACGACCAGCACACCTTCGACGAGTACCTGCGGTGGCTTCACAGGTCTACAAGGACACATATCAAGCCCCCGTACACTGAGGAGGCGATTAACGAGGACTCAGAGGAAGATGTGATCGAAGATGTGTACGATGTTGCCACTAGGGATGACACACAGCTATAGAGAGCCCCGCTTCAAAGATACATGGTAAGATACTCGAATGATACAATTTGTTATCCATTTGATATTAAGTATGTGTACTAAAACTGTCCAACCGCGTTTCTGTACCCAGGCAACACAATTGTCAAGGATGTCCAAAGAAGCAGTGTTTCGGTTTCACGAGTCTAGAGGGCAGGGGTCAGACGTTCTCGAGGCTTTTGTAGAGGTAAACATAAACTTATCCGTTCCGAAAATATACCTTTAGTGTATATGCATTTGGGAAATGCACTAACTTTAACGTCTATTTATGCAGAAGGTGAAGCGGAGCTGCAGGAAGCTACCTCAGAAGCTGAGCTGCATGGACACTCCTTGGGTGGAACCGCCACTCCCGGCGTGGTCGGGTGGCACGTCTTCAGCCTCTTTAAGGACACCAACCGGCTCTTCTCAGCCGGTGATAGGTGCCACTTCCGCAGTGCGTACACCACCACATCATAGCGCTAGGAAGGACCCTGCAAACAAGGACGACGACGACCCCCTGGGCTTCCACAGACAGCACGACCAGTGGGACGATTGGCCGCAGGACGAGATCGGCATGTCTCAGCTAGGTGGTGCCCCGCTTGATACCCAAGGAGCCTCATAGGTAGTAACAAAGGTAGTTTCTTTAAATACGTAGGCTTCATGAACTAACGATCATAAAGATTATAAGTAATCATGCATATCATATACTTACAGGGTACGAGCCGTACGCACCGACAACGCGACCACACCGACGTTGGCTACACTCTCAATGTGTTGCCAACAAATCCGAAGAGACAGAGGCGTCCGAGGGATCCTTACATTCCTGGGTTTTAGTTTGTTAGGTCGAACGAATATTGTCGTCCGAAACTTGCAGGCTTAGTTGGTTATGTTATGTCGAACTTATGTCGAACCAATGAAAATGTTATGTGGCAGCTTGTCAACTTGCGCACGGACTTCATTTATTTGCTTCATATTCGTTTCAATGCGTCGCGGCAGCACTGCCGGCGAGATTAAGTAGCAACTAGTTCGAGAACCGACAGTCCCAGCGTATCTCGACACCGGTGGCTGGCGTCTTGACCCCGATCCTCCCGAACTTGGTCATCGCCGCCACGAAATCGCTGAAGAAGGCACCCTGGTTGGACGCGCAGTAGTCGACCGTGCTGCGCGACCTCATGTCGACTAGAGCACCTGCTCGGAGCCCACCGGCGAGGGGTCGAGGAAGGCGAAGGCGTTGGGGTCGGAGCTGCAGGTGTCGTTCAGCTGCGACGTGAAGCCAGGGTTGATGGGTGCGTCGCTGCCGATCCTCACCGACAGCAGCCGATCTTCTATTTATGTCCAGGTCCTGCCGCGCCGTGGGCTATGGCGCGGCAGTGACACGCCAAGATCGGTGGCGCGGCAGACCCTGCCACGTCACCGGTCAGCAGACCCGGACGTCGCCACGTCATCCGCCTGCCGCGCCACCATGCATGACGCGGCACAGGCGTTTCGCCGCGCCATGCCAATAGGCGCGGCCAACAGTGTTAGTTTTAAAAAAAACAATGTTAGATTTAAAATTAGTTTAAAAAAATATTAAAAAAAAAATCACGCGGGACACCCAAGTTCTGTTCCCCAATTCCCCTCCCTTGCAACGAATGTCGACGTGCCTGCGCCGAGCACTCTCAGAGCTGAAGCTGGCCCTTTGACGACTTCTTTCATCGACAAAGGCAAATGTTACGAACCTAATTACTTGCTTCCCTCAACAGGAATACAATAATCAACTAGTATCTGGGCACAAGGTGATAGGTAGATGGGAGGAAGAAGAAGAAGAAGGGGATAAAATCGAGCAGAGCTCGCCGCCGCCGGAATTTACGTCTGGTCCTTCGACCCACGCTCCCGAAGCAACCTGTGCTCCGTTTGTACCTTGTTGCTTGGTACTTGTGGCCCATGTCCGGCCTATTTGGTTACTAGGCCCAATGGAAGTATGTCGATTCCTAACAGCAAAGCCTAAAATCCTAATCCTCGGTCTACTTATTCTAATCTCAGATCTAGGCATTCATAAGAGTAAAGTCTTTTATTAACACCTACTGGAAGTATGTCGATTCCAATTAGGATCATAAGATGTGAACATTTGCCATGTGTCGTGTGAGGTTAACTAAAGCAGTTGGGTGATCACATGAATCACCATTTAGATCATTACTGAACCGTAGTGTCACAAATATGCATATAAGTGAATTGCCTCATTTTTTTCTCCAAACATTTCCAGATTTTCCTTGGGACAATACCCATGAGATGGGACGACCGAACGAGAATGTAGAATTGCTGGTGGGAAAATTTAGTCTACAAGAACAAGCGCCGGTGGGAAAATTTAGTCAAAAAAACAAGCGCTGGTGGCTGGTGGGAAAATTTAGTCTATTTTGCAAAGTTGACCTTGCAAGGAAAATTAAAAAGAGATGGTAGGAAGGGTGGAGGCGAGCCAACGTTCCACAGAGCAGGGCTGCCAATAACGGAGCGCCTAGGCAACAGTGGCAGTACACCACTGTAGCGGATTGCCCCGGTAAACGATTCTGTGGAAACCCAGTCTAGAAATCTAGGTGCTATAGCTGATATACAGACCCGGCTTCCGGGTTTATGACGTGGGCTCAAGCCCGCTTTCCCCTCCTACCATCTCTGGGACATGGGCTGTGACGTGGTTAGGTCTGGTTTAGTTCATCCTCTAAAATTTATTTACTATCCTATCGAATATTTAGACATATGTATGGAGTAATCCTATTAAATATAATCTAAAAAATAACTAATTACACAGTTTGCGACTAATTTACGAGACGAATCTTTTAAGCCTTATCAGTCCATGATTTAACAATGTGGTGCTAATGACGGATTAATTATGCTTAATAAATTCGTCTCGCGGGTTACTGACGAATTCTGTAATTTTTTTTATTAGTATCCAAATATCCCCTTCGACACTCCATGTGACATCCTAAAACTTTACATCTGAATTTAAACGAGTCCTTACTTGAGCTGGCTTTCATTGGGCTGCAGAATCGATGCGGGACTAACAAGACAACACGAGAAAAGAGAACACGAGAAAGCTGTCTATCCGGTAGTATCCGCGTAACGTGTAGTACGTAATTCTCCGACCCGGCCCGGCTCGGTCCGTAACCCATACACTGTACACTCACACCATACGCACATAAATATGTGCGCATTCGTACACACGTAAAGAAGAGATTGAGAGGCGTCACCTCCAGGGCTCCAGTGCGCGGGAAACGTGCACTACCACTAAACGCGCACACGTACGTGTATCCTAGAAATTCTGAAAAAAGTTCTAGAAAAAGATACGATCAGTGGAGTTTGAACCCTAATAGGTACAGGACAGCCCTACCAATATAGATCGCAGTCCCATTCACGGCCGGTGGCTCTCTCTACCTTGCACGCCTCCCGCCCGGACGTCCGTTCCGATTCGAATCGGGAAACGGCGTCGGCGAGGCGGTGCTCCTGATCCTTATTGGTAGCGGCAAGTCAGAGTCAGAGATGAGATGGAAACCGCCTGCTACCGACAGCGCCCCTCGCCGGCCTGGCCGTCGATCGCCGCCTTCCGACGATGGTGGCCGGTCTGAATCCTGTATATATAGGGGAAAAAATGAGTCCGGGGATTCCGTACCACATCCTCCTTTGCTGCAAAACGACTGAATCTTTCAGTAGTTCAAACCGCTCTATCTATACACCAGTACTTCTGTAGATTGTAGAACATGCTCTGCAGCATCGCCTGATGTAGCATGCATGTTGCTGAAAACTGAACTGGAAGTCCTCAACGAGACGGTTGTGGTAACTTCTGATTGCCAGAATTTTTGTAACTTCTGATTCTGATTCCAGGTGGGTACAAGTTACAAAGATTCCAATCTCTGGGACTATAAGCTGTATGAAGGTTTTAATCTCCAATATTCCAACTAGAATCATAAGATATGAAAAACTCCTTTGTATCATGTAAGGCTAAATCAGCTCGGTGATATCACATATTTACTTGAACCACCATTTAGACCTTTACTGAACTGTAGTGTCACAAATCTGCATATAAGTTACATGATTGATTAATTTTTCCTCAATGCATTTTCTAGATTTTCCTTGGGACAATACCCATACTATGGAATCGGAGTGCAGGATATCATTCGCTACAGGCCGGAAGGCTTGGCATTTGGCAAAGTTTAAGACCTTGTGAGCAGAATAAGTACAGGCTCAGCAGGTTAAGCAATTCCCATTGCTTCATCCAAATAGATATACTTCTCGTCATTGAGGAAAAAGATTAAGTAACTATATATGATTGGTCAACATGGTTTTTTTTAAACATACGAGTGAGGTTCAACGAGTTCAACATTATGTCATCGTGAGGCCAGACCTTGTCTCATCAATATTAAGATATGAGCAATGTCTCACTGCTTCTCCATGTTTATATCAGACTAATAATCCCAATAACTTTACTGTGTTTTAGTACAACAATAGCTGAAAGAAAAAAAAACAGATGGTGTAGGAAGGGTTCTAATTTCTAAAGAAAATAGAATCAAGTTTCTTTTAGACAATAGATGATCAACAAAATTCATCTTAAGCCACCAGTTGACTATCTCCATTCCCTTATATTAAGAAAAGAACACGTGTGAGGAGGAGTGGCAAAGGAGTTCTTATTTTTGGGCGCGCGTGCGTTAATTAGGAGCAAGGGTATTGCACAGTTAAGATGCATCATGTGTCCACACAATACCTGATTGTCGGATAATATCATTACTATTAACTCTGTTTAGCAACTCCCTGTGTTCCTTGTCAGATACTTGTAGCTCCTTCCTAAGCTCCGTAATAAGACTTTCTTTTTCCTGAGACGGTGTGCATTCAAACATTTATGAGGTTCCATGAAATCTAGGCCAACCAGAGTAAATAAACTAATAACATGAAGAGACAAGAGTGTATACCCATGTTATAGCATCAGACTGAGCCTTCAATGCTCTAAGAACTCAGCAATATGCTTCTTGCTCAAGCTGATGTATTTGTGTTTCCATATCTGTCTGAGGTTGAACTCTAGTATACTGAGACGCACCAATAGTACCTCTTCCATTACCAGTAATACATACGTCCACTGCACTAGTTTGTTTCGGTATCCATATGAACACAAGTAGGGGATGCCTTCTGCCTGCAGATCAAACGCATGCATATTTCAATGGTGTACCAGTTTGTAATGGCTTCGTATGTGCAAAGAACTCATGAGATTTTGAATAGTGCCTTGGTCGGTAGACAAGGGAACACCATTCTAGAGCTAACCACAAGTATGTACATGAAGATTTTTGTTAACCTCTCTTTGGATATGATTAACCTAGCAGTTCAATTTTTATTACTACTACTAGTATATGGTAACTGGGAATTCCTACATGGTTTTACCCAAAGTTGTTGTATAATTGTGTGATTCTATTACCGACTGGAGTACAGTATGGAAGAGAATCAAGGGTTTGGTTTTATGATCAATGAGTGCTATAGAAAAACATATTCCTTTGATCAAACATGGACATTAAAGTTTCTCGGCATTTGGACTGAGATGAGCTTAGCCTAAGAGGGGAAATTTTTTTTATAGTGTGCTAATGCTTGATAAGCTGGTGGATCCATAGTCGTTTTTCTCTGATGGATGATCTCACCATCTGCTGTCCTTTGACATGATGCTAAATAGCCTCTTGGTCTTGGAAAAACATCTTAAATCTGAATCTTTTAATCGTAACGGTACCAGGGTCTACTCATATATGTTCTCTACGTTACTTTTTACTTGTTTTATATAGGTTTGCCGGTGCATTGCTAAACTGAAACAGAGTCTGGAGGTAGCGCCATTCCTGGAGATGAAGCACACACGTGGATCTGAACGTCACTTCTGTTTGTTGATGGAGAATTTTAGAATACAAAATGTTGCTAATGTAATATGGTAAATTTGGGATGAAAATGTATGCATTTCCAACCTATGATAAAGATTGATTCTCCTGGGTGTTTTGGGCTATTTGCTATGTCAAACTAGCGGGCCTCCTAGGACCATCGTGATGATGACTCTTGGAGCGATAAAGATTAGACCGGGCGCAGGGGCGAAGCCAGCTAAAAAATGACCCTCGTGCACACTCTGTTGAATATAAAAGGAGCGTATACATTTCTAAAGGAAATATACGGAAAATTTGAAACAGGTATTAACAAAATTTTGTTTTACCCTGGTGCACGTGCACTTGGGAAAGTTAACGTGGCTTCGCCCCTCCGTGCGTCTGTCTGTCCGTACAGACCAACCTGCTTGCCCGCATCGCGCCGCGCGCCTCCGCCCCACTCAGTCTCGCTGCTCCCTCCACTAGATCCACTGCGCGGCGAGAGATCCGATGGTGTGGTGGGGATGGACTGCAGCGCCGACTATAGGGGCTGGAGCCAAGGATACCGGCGACCACGAAGGGGTCCCTGCCGGCCTTGTGGTAGGTGGAGTCGATTTGGTCGATGGTGGTGCTGGTCAATGATGGCGATGGCGCGGCTGCCTCCGGTGAACTTCACACGCCGGCGAGCCTCCATTTCATAAGCAGCAAGTAGTTGTTGCGCTTGAAAGTGCATGTTGCAAGCGTCTATTTTAAGTGTTGCAGATGTTTCAGATGTATGTTGCAAGTGTTTCATATGGATGTTGTAAAAGTAGATCGGGATGTCGCATATGTTGCAATGGTTGTACACGTATGTTGCAAACGTCTGTTCCTAATGTTTCATCTATTTTTTAGACGTATGTTGCAATAGTGTTTATCTGGGGTTGCATGTTTCACACATATGTCGCAAGTGTTTTATTTAGATGTTGCGTATGTTTGCAATGGTTTTAAGTGTTTTTTTAGGTGTTTTTGTAAGTGTTTCAAATGCATGTTTTAAGTGTTTCATCTGTCTTTATACGTATGTTGCAATTGTTGCATCTGAATGTTTTAAAAGTATATCGAGTGTTGCAACTCCCTCCTTGCCTTCTACTGCCTTGCCTCGGTGTCTCCTCCTCGCTTTCTGCTGCTTTGCATCCTTCTCTCAGACTGCAGCGGGGGCCGGTGGAGGGGGTGCGTCGTGGGATGGCGACGCTGACGCGAGCGCGTGCTCTTCACTTCTGTGTTACGTGGGCAGTGCAGGGATACCGCTTCGTTGTTCTATTACTGCGAACAGCCTGAGATCGGAGTCGCGTTGGTGGGCTGCGAAGCCAACCAACGGTTGGTGGAAATCTTTGAACAGTTGGGTAGTGGGAGCTGCATCCGGACGCGTCCTGGGCAGTGGATGTCCGGACGCTAGCACCTCCGCTCTTGGAAAAGCCTCTCCTGCAATTGTAAAAAATACATGGGTTTGTTTGAAAGATTTGCTGTCTAATTTACAGCCTGTTCGTATACGATCATAAATTTCCAGCCAAAATAGTATTTTTCTCTCACACAAACCAGCCAGCAGTACTTCTTCACGAATCCGCAACGATACAAACCAGCCAACCGAATAGGCTGTTAATCTGCAGACATATCATGGGATATCCTCATGATAAGTCCGGACGTCGGGCGCCCATGGATATCCCATGGTAAGTCCGCAAATTAAAATTTAAGAAAATGTGTCACGAGTCCATAAAAAAATTCCCCCCGGGTTCAAGTACTGTACTTGAACAGCTGAACTTGTGTGACTATTTTTAAAATCTGCTATTTAACACAGGTTGCCATTCCTTCACCCAGAATGCACTGGCGTCTGGCGATGAGCAGCAGCAACAACTAGGGGTGTCCGGCAGCAAGGAAAGCTGCTGCTGCAAACTTTGGTTGCGCCTACAGTGTTTTACTGAGACGAACTTTGGTTTGCTTTTTACATGCATTTCACGGCATTTAAATATATAGGACGTTTCGGTTAGTTTGGGAGCGCGGCCCAAGAGCCCGGCTGCGCTGGTGGGCTGCAACTCCCGTGTTTGGGAGCCTTGGCCCGCTTAGCAGCCCGGCCGCCAGGGTGCAAAACGGCCCCCTCCGCCTGGCTCCGGGGAGGTTTCGTTTCTCCCGGGCGCGGCTGTGAGCGGTGCGAGGGCGGGCGATCCGGGGAAAGCTCCACGCCCTCTCTCCCCACCGGTGAAATCCTCCGCCTTTATAAGCGACCCTAGCTGCTGCTTCTCCTTCCTTCCTCTCCCTGCTCTTCGCCTTCCTCTAGCCACGTGAGATACCAGCGGTGGTGGTGCGCTGGTGTGCGTTGCGGCGGCGTCCTCCCTTGGCGGTCATCGTCTCCATTCCCCACCTTGGATCTGCTACGACGCGGCGCCGCTTCGTCGACCGCAGAGACTCCGTGGAGGCGGCCGTCTTCTTCCATCTTCTTCTGTGGGTGCGGTGGTGCTGAAACTGTTCTTTTGGCCCAATCTGCTTCCTCTCTAGCCAGATCTGCTTCCTCTGCCTCGCCGGGTCTTGTTCTTCTTCCCGCTACGCCACTCCTTTGCGCCGACGCCGACCCTGAGGTGAAATCGACCCCCCAATCCTCCCTACTTCTTGATGGCGATGATGTTAGGGTTTCATATCGTAGTTGTTGTTCATGATTCATTCTTCTGTTTTGAGTACTACTTGTTGTTCCTCGATGATGATGATGTTAGGGTTTCATATCGTAGTTGGTCTTCATGATTCCTTCATCTGATATGAGTACTACTTGTTGTTCCTCGATGGATTAGGGTTTGATTTGATAGTTCAGTGATGGTCGTTTTTACAGTCTTTCATGCTTGCCATTATGATGTGCTTGTTCCTTATTGAGCTCAGTATACTTGATGCGTTTCTTGATTTTCATATGGTCTGGTTCTGTGTTTTTATGATATGGTCGATGATGTTGTCCTAAGCACCTGGAGGCATGTACCTAAATGCAGTCGTGCTTGATTTGCTTACTGAATCATTGTACAATCATGTTGAGGCCAAGTAGGGTATGATGATCTGAGTCTGTGTTACATTGTTATATGCATATAGATAGATCCATCCGTGAGCCGCGAGATGATGTGTAGGCAAGCAACTGCCCTAGCGGTAGTCATGGTGTCCTTTGTTACCAGCAGGCTTAAAAGAAAAAAGGTCTGATAGTGAACCTGACCCTCTGCTGTATGCACTTAGGGATGAAGCTGAGCAGCACAGGCAGCAGACCCTTAACCAGATCTATAACTCTAATGATGGAGAGTGCCTATCCATGCTTAGGATGACCAGAGCACCTGTTTTTGCTTTATGCAATATGTTTAGAGCTAGGAGCCTAGTGTCTAATAGAGAGAGGGTGACAGTAGAGGAGTAGGTTGCAATGTTCCTTCATATGGTTGGTCACAACCAAAGATTTAGAGTTGTCTATCAGTCATTTAGGAGGTTGTTGACACCGATTTTGGCATACCCAAAATGTGTGAAAACATTTATAGCATATTAAATAAAATGGTATAGATGATCAAGTTTTATATGAATATGATATAGGCAAATAAGGAATAATATAACATCGCTAAAGAGGAAAAGAAGATGGAGCAAAAAGAAAAAGGAGACACACATGTACATATATGCATGAGCGTGTTCACGCCTTGACAAATAAACAAAAGCACGGCAATCACATGTCCCATAAATACACCCGGCCGTAAATACATACACGCATATACATACACATGGGTTAATCAAAACATGGCCATGCAAGTACGTGTGTGGTACATACACAGCAAGCGTATATCACGTACGTGCACGCCGGCCAGGAAATAAGCTATTTCCTATTCTCCTTAATCACTTCAGTTAAAGAATAAACAAATGGTCCAAATGCCAGTTGCCAGGCGAGGAGGCAGCTCCTGAGCGCGCTTTACACATTCAAATAGAGTCAAGCGCCGGTCATGTCTCCTATTCGCTGCTGCGAGACCGGGTCATATGCAACTTCCACGTCCGCACGATCAGCGCGCTCAGCAATTCAAACAAAGGCGCCCGCGCCGCATAATCAAATGAAAAAGAGCGCCAAATTGCTGAGGAACGGCTGCTCGCTCTGCTCTATAAATAGCAGGCCACGGCGATCATTCAAGCCCCCCCCCCTGCTCGATGATCGTAGTGCCTCCAGGCTGCCGCTCCATAGCCCCTGAAACAAACTGTCGTTAGGCTGCCGCAGCACCGCACTGCTCACCGCTCCAAGCGCCGCTCACCGTTCCAAGCGGAAGGCCACCGAAGCATCGCCACCAAGTCGCAACACCTACCAAAGAAAAGCTGCTGGTTCGCTCGTCGGGTTCCAAGAGAAGAAGGTGAGAGGCTGCATGGCGCTTCTCTAGTCCCTACCTCCACGCTTCTCGTCTTGCTAATGCGTCCACGAGCTTCATCAAGAACTCGTCGGCATCGATGAAACGGGCTGGCCTATGTCATTGCGGATGGGCAAAGGTGCATGTAGGTCTTACCCCGTAAAAGGTAAAAGAAATGGTGATGGTTGCGCTTCTGCGCGCATGGGCTGCAAGCCACGGTAAAAGATCGCCAACAGATGCCATGACCGCGCTTTGCGCATGGGCAATATGCCCCGGTGAAGGTGTAAAAAGCAGCAAATATGCCTCGGTGAAATGCGGGTTTGGATGCGTTTGGCTCCACCCCGATTACGTTCATAGTGAACTTTCGGTTGGGCGCGATCTTGGCTCCAACCCGGTTAAAGGTTCATGGTACAAAATTGGTGGACGCGCTTTGGCTCCACCCGGTTCATGGTAAATTTGATATGGACGCGAATCGGCTCCATATCTAAACAAATCTACATGTGTTTTGGGCCACAAAGAACGCCGGCCCATTCATATCATGCATCAAACAAAATAAAGAACTTGCATGTTATCGCCATGAAGAAAGATCATGCATCGGTTTCTATCAAATCAAAGAAACAATCATATGTGCAAATGAAACTATATAAAAAAACAAGACACTAAAAACGCACCGCATATTCACCCATTAGCTAGGCATGCATATCATGTAACGTGCCATTATTTCGCCAAAGATCCGTTGTTTACACAAACCTTTGCATGATGCATACTCATCAAGGATCATGTATCGACATAATCAAGTCATAAATAAACAAAAGAAAAGGTTGTGCATGTTATGCTTCGTTAGCTAGCACCTCCCTTGCACAAGCCCAAAACTTGTCTTGCATGCCTCGCTTTGCATGTACAAAGACATAATCAAATTAAAGTACCAAAGGCCGAACAAACCAAGATGCTAAGTTAGTGTTGCATCAAAAGCATCATCTGCCTCACCATGCAAATAGAAGCAAAGGCTAGCGTAAAGATTGCATGCATCTTGCATCTTAATTATATTGCATTCACCCAAAACAGGTGGATTTAAATAAATAAGAAACTGAAGAAAATTAGTTTCTTCGTGCCAAATACCATGTCATGACCGCTAGTGCTAATTAGCCTACTGCAGCGCCTTGGTATAATAAAATAACTAAATGTTACAAACACATGAACTTAGCCCAAACTAAATAGGCTTTGTCATGTTCATCATAATTTCCACACATGTCATCTATGCCCGGCATAGGCTCTCCAGGCCAGGTGCCGAGCATCATGAGTAAATTAAATGTTGCATGCCATACCATGAGTATGCATGCTAACCTTGATAAAATAAATTAATTGCACGTGTCTCGGCCGAGTCGATGATGCAACATATCTTTCTAGGTCATGGCAAAATAAATACTTTGGCTTAGCCCAAATAAAATATTGCACCATATGCTGAGTTAGCTAAATTTAGCGCTATATCATGATATGAACAAATAATAATATATTCACAAATGCTTTGCATAAATTAACTACATGTATATCATGGGTCGCTAGAATGCTAAACAAGCTAGCAACCAATCGTACAAGGAGTATACGGTTAGCTCCTCAACAAATGAAAATGCCATGTTTAAATAAAATAACATGCATCAAATTCAAGCCTATGCCAAGCGTGCATATTCATCCATCCATCCATCCGAGACTACAAGATTGAAGGCTTTGTTTTCTTTTTGTAGTTTGTAATAGGAAGCCATATGATGTAATCTTATTTTTCATGTACTCATGTTGGAACTCTTAATCAGGGGTGTTCTCTTCGGAGATGTAATTAACATAATTTTTATGCAAATATAAGAATTATGGAAGTATGGACTTGCAATACCTGTTCTTTTTCTTTTGTTCCAATTAAATTTAACCAAAATCAAATTTGTCTCTGCTGACGCGGAGGCGGGTCATAGCCACTCGTTTCCCCGCCATCAGATTCTGGCACGCCTGGTGGGACCTACTTTTCCCCTCCTCTTTGAGTTCCAACATGGTTGCATCATACGGCTTTGACCTAAATTGTCAAATGAAATTATATGCGCATTCATATTTGCATTCAAGAAAACTCATATATGGTTTTCTTCTATGAAGGTATGGCCGGACGTGTTCAAGACTTCATCACGATCCGCATTGGTTCCCTCTGGGTCGATGTTCCCATGGGTCCTGTTCAAGCTTCCAATAGTGCGGGTTCACTGCACACTACAGCTGCATCGCCGGCTGTAGTTGCTCATGTCCAAGAGGTCAATTCCAAGGCTGAGGAAGGGTTCACCCCTGTCATGTCCAAAGCTGCAAAGCGGCGGGCAAGAAGAGTTGCTGCCAAAGCAAGGATGATGGCCTCCAATGAGCGTGCTACCAATGTGCGCAAGGCCACATCCTCCAATGTGGTTGCTCCTGGCTCATCCAAGCCCAAGAGCACCAAGTCCCCTAGTTCCAAGATGGCGCCAAAGTTCCGCCCCGCTACGCTTGGGGAGTGGCCTATCTGTGCCAAAAGGGCATCGCCAACCAAGTCGACGCCACCAATGATGTCCTCTTCATCGACTCCAAAGACAAGGGGGGAAATGCCACCTTCAATTACTCATGATAAGTTGGGGTCTGGTTCCTCCAAACCTGCCCCAAGCATACTTGGGGCACCTTCGACAAAGAATACATCGACAATAGCTTTCCCACCTCCGAATAGGGGGATAGTGCTGCGGGATCAACCTCAACGTCCGCAGCCCTGCAATAAAGAAAGGGTTGTAGCGGTAGGAGAGATGGATCACCCGCATCATTCCAACAAAGGAAAGGCCTTGGCGATAGAATATAGTATGTCGTCCACTGAAAGTGATTCATCTACAAAAAGCCAACTTCGGGCTGAAGCTCCTGAGTTTATTCCCACGTTGGTCTATAATCCCAAATGATGATCTGCCCAAGCGTGAGCTTCGGTGGCAAGGGATTCACCTCTCCCTCAATGATATAAAGAGGGGACATGTTGATCCAGCTGCGACACTCTCTGATCCTATATCATCAGAGGTGGCACCGTCATGGCCTTCTGTACAAGATTCTGTGTCTCCAAAGCGACACCGTCGACGGCAACGCAAAATCCTTCAAGCATGGGCCAACTTCAACAATGCAATTGACTCTATGACTAATGCACAACGTGCTTATGTTTGTGATTCAATTTTGGCTCAACAAAGCGTGGAATATCGTAGGATCCAAAATGTCGCGAGGCAAGCTTTTCAAGCTTCCATTGAAAGGACCATATGCCGGGACCTAAGGAGCTTGTTGCTCGGAGCATCCACATCCTCGATAATATTGAGGATGAAATCATGCGACGCTACCGAAATTTTGGCCAAACTACCCGAGCATCAAGAGTTCATAAAAAGAATTCAAGCGAGGGAGATATGCAAAGCAGTCGCCAATGTACGTGCAAGACGTGCGGCCTAAGGCAAAGGAGATGGCGATACCAACTAACTCTACGCCTAGTTGGGTGCGAGGGAATGCGTCATCAAGCCATCTTTGGTGGCATCCGAGGAGAAATAAAAGCAGCTACTCCAAAAGTGGAAAATACAACCACACTAGCTTATCGGCCTCCTCATAAAGAGCCTCGAGCAACCGTTTTGAAGTATTCTCTTCAATGCCGGTGAGTGTTGAGGAAAAAGCCTGCAACACGAGTGATACTTCCTCCGCTTCTGCACACTTCAAAAGAAAGAAGCCTCGCAAACAAATTCCGGTGGGTCATCGTCCGGTGACTCGAAGCTTAACAAGCTCTGGTAATTCAAGAAATAATACGATCTATGTAGGGTCTTATAACCCCTATTTGATGATCATTCTAACTTTGAAAATGAATTATTGACACCGCAGCGGGCTCGGCTGATCTAAACCCATTAAATGGTGAAGATCCACAAGCCTCAAGCGGGAATGGCTCACCATCTTCGATAGTGAGAGTGAGCCTAGCAAAGTCTTGAACAAGTGCTTGCCACAAATCAAGGTCAATCCGTTGAAGAGCGGATGAACCAAATGATGGCTGCCTTACAACAGAAAGAAGAAGAGTTGGTCATTCCCATGAAAGGTGTGGCTAACACCGTAAATCGTACAAATGATGTGAACGCTTCGACCACATAATGGTCCCCATCACCAACCTGAAATCACACTCGAAGCCATACAAAGGATGATTTCGAAGGCGTAAAGGCTCAATATATGCAAACGCATTATTCCATGCGTCCGGGTATGTGAAACCATATCCACCGGAGGTGGACATGGTACCATTTCCGAACAACTATCGCCAACCGCAATTTAGTAAATTTAATGGGACCGGATCGCCACATGAACATGTGGCCCATTTCCTTGCTGCATGTCAAGATACAGCCCACAATGGAGCTCTTCTCCTCCGTCAATTTGTACAAACATTATCAGGTCCAGCTTTCACATGGTATAGCAAGTTGGCACCTGGCTCCATCCGTACATGGGAACAAATGCAGATGCCTTCCTAGAGCGCTTTTATAGCACTCAAAGAACGGTGGGAATAATCGAAATGACTCAAACCTTACAAAGGCCAAAATGAGAAAGTCATGGATTTCATCAACAGTGGAGGAATTTAAGCCTCCACCGCCCATAACCAATCACCGAACCGTAAGCGGTTCGTATGTGTATGAATAACTTGAGCGGGACATGGCCATTCACCTACTGTGGGTGTAAGGCCAATAACTTTCAAGAGTTGTCCTCAAAGGCCACGAGACATAGAGAATTATATGCATCACATGTCTCGTCCATGAGGACATTCAACAAGGCGCCATTGGATAAAAAACAATCCACGAGATAAGCCCACACCTTCTAAGCCAAGCAAATGCAGGCCATGGAGACAACGGTGGGTCCTCAAAAGTTCCAAACTGGGGCACCGCCACACGATTACCAAGCAAAGGGGTGCACTAGCTCCTAGAAGGCCAACTCTTAGCGAGCGACAAAATCAAGTACTCTTTCCCCGACGAAGAAGTGGAGGATCTCTTCATGGGCCTACGGGAGTTGAAACTCATCGAGCTCCCCAAACCGAAAAGGCCGGAAGAAGCTTCTAAATTCAATGAGCCAAATTTCACATCACTTTCATCGCATCTTGGGTCATACGCTCAAAGATTGTTTTGTGGTCAAAAACATGATACAAAAGCTCATAGATGAAGGCACCATAGATGCTTTGATCTACTCAAAAGCATGACAAATGGAAAGAAAACGGCTACATCAAATGTCGCCACTTTTCAAAGTGATCCGTGAGTTGTGCAACTCAAAAATGCGCCAACTTATGATCGATATATGATATCAAAACCTCGAGCATGTTAATATGTCTCTCTGGGGCATCCACAACAAAAAGCTAAGCGCCAAAGATGAAAGCAAGGCTTTCCTTCGGTGGATCCACACCCCAAAATGTGGACCATCGTGCTCCCAAAGATCGGAGAGCGTCGTGACAACTCTCAAAGACGATTTGCTCTCCGATTTAATGATGGAAAAAGCGAAGGCCCGCGCTTCTACCAAAATATAAAGAAGCGCGAGGACAACCCCCTCGAAGAATATGCTGCTTTCCCCATCGGAGTTTTTGAGGATGATGAGGAGTCTCTTCACTTCCCTGAAGAAGAGGCACCCGAAGTTGAGGAAGTTCAGCTTAGATCAGGCTGTCAACTACCTAGGCCATCTCCTCAACAAAGAAATCCCCTAAATGTAACTCCGAATGATGCGATTGACCATACTCCTAATGTGTCGGTCAAATATGATGTAATCTCGCACTTGAAAAAAAATACCGGCTATGTTTTCTGTGTATGATGCTTTGTGTCTCTCTTCTGATTTGCGAAATGCATTTATTACTACACTTTCCTTCCCTGAAGATTATAGGGTTGAGGTTTCACAAGCAGAAATAAAATTATCCCAAACTCAAAGTATTACGTTCAATGATGAGGATCTGTTGTTAGGAAATAAAAAGCATAACAGACCCCTTCTTATGTTCGGCGAGATCGATGATCTCCCCATTAATCGCATAATGATTGATGGTGGTTCAGCCATAAACTTGTTACCCTTGCGCACTCTTAAAAAGATTGGGTATTCTAAAGGGGACATATGTCGCTCAAATGTTGTCATTCATGGCTTTAACCAAGCTGGTCAAGAAGCATTGGGCACCATATCTCTGGTTCTAAAGTTTGAAGATCGTATGACATATCTATACTTCCATGTGATTGATGCGGCTACCTCATATAATGTTCTTATCGGTCACCCATGGCTGCATGAAAGTGGAGTTGTTCCATCTACTCTCCATCAATGTATCAAGTATAAAGATCCTTCACGAAGCGTAGTAAGGATTTTTGCTGATAAAAAGCCATTCACTATAGCAGAATCCTTCTATGCTGATGCAAAGTTTTATTTTGAGCCTATTGATAAAGTCTCAAAACCAAAATCATCATTGCCGTTAGAACAAAATATCCCAAAGATAGAAGATGTCAAGTCTTCATCAAGCCAAAAGATATACCAATACATACCAAGCAATCAAAGGAAGGAAGGCGATCCAATATTTCACATCATAAGTAAACCCTCTCAAAATAGAGGTATTTCATTTCCAACTCCTTTACCTCCTTTGGTGCAATATAAAATAACACAAGCCCAAATTGAAAGGGATAATAAGAGTAAATTGGCTACACAGGTCACTTTGTTAAATAAAGAGGACAAAACATTACCCATCTCTTTTATATGACAACAAAGTTCTTTATATGATGCAACAGATGGGCTATGATATTTCTACTGGTCCTTCTTTTGGCCAGGGGCAGCTCGCACCATTTGAAAAGTTGATGTCCCAGGCTCAGCTTGAAGCCCTACACCAAGATCAAGCATTAAAAGAAGACAAATATGGGTGAGGCTATGAAGTTAATATGACCTCTGCCGAACCTCTTGATGCTACGGAAGCATCTCCACAAATGGAAGATAGAAATCAACCAACTGTTGATGAGTTGGAAGAAATTAATATCGGCACAGACGACGATCCCTGGCCAATCTTCATTAGTAAACATCTATCTAAAGAAACTAAGGAAGAATACCATAAATTTCTTTCTACAAATAGAGATGTCTTTGCTTGGACTTATGAAGAAATGTTAGGTCTAGACCCAACAGTTGCTGTGCATAAATTGGCCGTTCAAAAAGATGTTCCTCTGGTGAAGCAAGGACAAACAAGATATCGTCTAGAACTTCTCCCACAAATAGAAGCTGAAGTTGATAAACTCATAGCTGATGGGTTTATCCGAGAGGTTAAATACCCCAAATGGGTGTCTAGTATCGTGCCCACGAAAAAGAAAAATGGGCAGATCCGTGTATGTGTGGATTTTAGAGATTTAAATAAAGCATGTCCAAAAGATGAATTTCCAATTCCAATCTCTGAAATTCTTATTGATGCCACTATGGGATATGAAATATTCTCCTTCATGGATGGTTTCTCTGGTTACAACCAAAAAAAAATGTCGCCAGAAGATGAGGAGTTAACTGCATTCCGTACACCCAAGGGCATATGTTGTTATAAAGTGATGCCCTTCGGATTAAAAAATGCAGGCACCACGTATCAACGTGCAATGACCATTGTCCTTGATGGGTTGTTGTTCGGAATCGTTGAGTGCTATATAGAAGATATTGTTGTAAAATCTAAGCGCGAGAAAGATCACTTAAAACACTTGGAAATGGAGTTTGACCGCCTTAGAAAACATAAATTAAAGATGAATCCTATGAAGTGCGCCTTCAGAGTATCTTTGGGAAAATTCCTTGGTTTCATAGTCACCAAGCGTGGAATTGAAATTGACCCTACTAAAGTAAAGACAATTGTCGACATGCCTCGACCAACAAACTTGCATGAATTAAAGAGCCTCCAAGGCCATTTAGCGTACATTAGAAGGTTCATCTAAAACCTGTCTGGGAGGTGCAAACCTTTTTCCTAGCTCATGAAGAAAGGAGTCCCGTTTCAATGGGATCAAGCATGTCAAAATGCATTCAAGGACATAAAAAAATATTTAACAAATCCTCCTGTCTTAGGCGCGCCAATTAAAGGACGACCATTAAACCTCTATACGGCAGCCATGCCGACTTCATTAGGCGCTATGTTGGCACAAACCAATGATGCAGGGAAAGAAATCTCCCTATATTGTTTAAGCCACACCCTACAGGGGGTAGAGTGCAATTACTCGGATATAGAAAAAATATGCCTGGCACTTGTATTTGCAGCACAAAAGCTTCGCCATTACATGCTAGAACATATAGTACATCTTGTCTCAAGAGCTGATCCACTCTGACATATTTTAAATAAAATGACATTATCTGGTAGATTGGCTAAGTGGGCGATGTTCCTTTCACAATTTGATATTGTGTTCGTGCCTCAAAAGCCATTAAAGGTCAAGCTTTGGCTAATTTTCTAGACACACATCCCATACCTAATGACTTTCCCATTGTTGTTGATCCACCAGATGAGGTAGTCTTCACCACTACGGTGTCCAATCCTACATGGCAAATGTATTTTGATGGTGCTTGCCGAAAATCAAGAGCAGGCGCAGGGGTCGTGTTTGTCACACCGGACGAAGCAATACTTCCATATTCCTTCACATTAACTTCAGCGGTTTCAAATAATGTTGCTGAACATGAGGCTCTAATTATCGGGCTTGAATTGGCTCACAATATGGGTTTAAACATACTCTCTGTATATGGAGACTCCCAATTAATAATTAACCAATTGTTGGAAATATATACAGTAAAAAAGCAAGGTCTTTTGCCATATTTTTGGAAGGCAAAAAAACTAATGGCTATGCATGCTGATTTGAACATTCAGCATGTTGTAAGAAGTCAAAATGAGAAAGCAGATGCATTGGCAAGCTTAGCTGCTAGCATGTCACTAAATCCGTATCAAACTGTGAATATTCACGTAGAGGAACAAAGAGTCTTCCCCATACTTACTGAGGAAGAGGACGTACCATCTACTTCAGCCATGACTATAGATACGTACGAAATTGAGATGGGTGATTGGAGAACACCTTTTCATGATTATCTCCTTCATGGACATTTGCCCCTAGATCCCGGTGAAATGTCTAGGATTCAAAAGAGGTCACTAAATTATACTTGTATAAACGACACGCTCTATCGGCGTTCATGTAATGGCATTTTACTTCGCTGCCTTGTGAGTAATGAGGTAATTGAAGCTTTGCATGAAGTACATTACGGAGTGTGTGGCGCACACCAATCTGGGCCCAAGCTGCACTACCAACTAAGACATTTAGGTTATTATTGGCCTACAATGTTTGATGATTCTATGAAATTTACAAAGAAATGCCATGAATGCCAAATACATGGTAATTTCATAGATCAGCCCCATGAACCATTACATCGGACTAATATGTCTTGGCCCTTTGAAATGTGGGGAATGGATGTAGTTGGGCCAATAAGCCCCCGTCTTCTAAGGGATACAAATTCATTCTTGCCGCAACTGATTACTTCTCTAAGTGGGCAGAAGCTATAGCACTAAAAGAAGTCAAAGCGGAAAATGTTTAAAACTTTATAAGAACGAATCTTGTATATCGATTTGGGGTTCCAGCCGGAATGATATCTAATAATGGCACATCTTTTAAAAATAGACAAATGGAGAAGATGTGTGCTAAATTCAAAATTAAGCATCACTTCTCCACAGGTTATAATCCAGCCACTAATGGTCAAGCAGAAGCATTCAATAAAGTGCTATGCAAGTTGCTTAAAAACATGGTCTCACAAAATAAGAGACACTAGCATGAAATGTTACTCGAATCCTTGTGGGCATATAGGACCATGACTCGGACGCCAACAAAAATGACTCCTTACTCACTTGTGTATGGAGGAGAGGTGGTCCTGCCACTAGAGGTGCAAATTGCCTCCTTAAGAGTTGCTATCCAAGAAGAACTCAATGCAGATGAATCGGCAAAATTACGCCTAAGGGAACTAGACAACCTCAAAGAAAAACATCTTCGTGCATTGCAAAACTTGGAGGCATACAAAGCTAGAATGTCTCGAGCTTTTGACAAGCGCGTAAGGAGGAGGTCGTTCAAAGAAGGGGATTTGGTTCTAGCGATCATTCGGCCTATGAATATTACTCATCAAATGCAAAGCAAATTCGAGCCTAAATGGGAAGGTCCTTATATTGTGAAGGATGTCTACTCTAGTGGCACTTATAGAATCATATCTCCGGATGGCGAGTATTGCCCACCGCCAGTAAATGAAAAATTTCTAAAGTGTTACTACGCATAGGGAAATATGCATATTACGCTCCATTGCTTCACGAGCCTAAACTGAAGCTAAAGTATAAAAAAAAAGATTCATAACGCTCCATTGCTACAAGAGCCTAAACTGTTAGCACAAAAAAAATGCTCCTTCACGAGTCTAAACTGTAAAGAAAATAAATGCTCCATCGTTTCATGAGTTTAAACCGTAGCGTAAAAAAACCCAATGCTTTATCACTTCATGAGCTTAAACTGTAGCGTAAAAAAACCCCCTAATGCTCCATCGCTTCATGAGCTTAAACTGTAGCATCAAGAATAAAAATATTACAAGGCTCCATTCCTTCACGAGTATAAACTAAAACAAAAAAAATGAAGCTCCACTGCTACAACTGTTAGCACACACAAAAAACGTACTCCTTCGTGAGCCTAAACCGTAAGCAGAAAAAAGAGAAGAAATGTTTCATAGCTTCATGAGCATGAACTGAAGCTAAAATATATATATATAAAAAAGGATGATCTATTGCGACATGAGCCTAAACTATTGGCATGAAAATAAACAAATGCCCCCATTGCATCTTCAATGCATCATGAGTTTAAACTGAATGCAACAAAAAAAATCCAAAGTTCTTAAAATTAAACTACGACCATGAAACAAACGTTTAAAATGTTATGTCCTCCAAGAGTTTGATATAAAGATCAATATAACGTGAGACTATACGTCATTGCTTGATAAGTATCATTTATATGCGTAAACCTCCATGCGAGTCAAGTGCCCCAAAGTATGTTTCCAAAAGAAAAAACTGAGATCATAAATAAAAAAGTGAGATCATAAATAAAAAAAAATCTCAAGTTTCGAGCTCCGGATCCGTCAACATATAAAAAGTAGTTTTCGCATCCGGACCTCGAGGGGGCATCTGTTGACACCGATTTTGGCATACCCAAAATGTGTGAAAACATTTATAGCATATTAAATAAAATGGTATAGATGATCAAGTTTTATATGAATATGATATAGGCAAATAAGGAATAATATAACATCGCTAAAGAGGAAAAGAAGATGGAGCAAAAAGAAAAAGGAGACACACATGTACATATATGCATGAGCGTGTTCACGCCTTGACAAATAAACAAAAGCACGGCAATCACATGTCCCATAAATACACCCGGCCGTAAATACATACACGCATATACATACACATGGGTAATCAAAACATGGCCATGCAAGTACGTGTGTGGTACATACACAGCAAGCGTATATCACGTACGTGCACGCCGGCCAGGAAATAAGCTATTTCCTATTCTCCTTAATCACTTCAGTTAAAGAATAAACAAATGGTCCAAATGCCAGTTGCCAGGCGAGGAGGCAGCTCCTGAGCGCGCTTTACACATTCAAATAGAGTCAAGCGCCGGTCATGTCTCCTATTCGCTGCTGCGAGACCGGGTCATATGCAACTTCCACGTCCGCACGATCAGCGCGCTCAGCAATTCAAACAAAGGCGCCCGCGCCGCATAATCAAATGAAAAAGAGCGCCAAATTGTTGAGGAACGGCTGCTCGCTCTGCTCTATAAATAGCAGGCCACGGCGATCATTCAAGCCCCCCCCCCTGCTCGATGATCGTAGTGCCTCCAGCTGCCGCCCATAGCCCACGAAACAAATCGTTTTAGGCGCCGCAAAGCACCGCATCGCCACCGCTCCAAGCGCCGCTCACCGCTCCAAGCGGAAGGCCACCGTAAGCATCGCCACCAAGTCAAGAACACCTACCAAAGAAAAGTCTGCTGGTTCTGTTTGTCGGGTTCCAAGAGAAGAAGGTGAGAGGTCGCATGGCGCTTCTCTAGTCCCTACCTCCACGCTTCTCGTCTTGACTAATCGTCCCACGAGCTTCATCAAGAACTCGTCGGCATCGATGGCGGCTGGCCTATGTCATTGCGGATGGGCAAAGCACGTGAGGTCTTACCCCCCGTAAAAGGTAAAAGAAATGGTGATGGTTGCGCTTACGCGCATGGGCCGCAAGCCCCGTAAAAGATCGCCAACGATTGCCATGACCGCTGCTTTGCGCATGGGCAATATGCCCCCGGTGAAGGTGTAAAAAGGCAGCAAATATGCCTCGGTGAAATGCGGGTTTGATGCGTTTTGGCTCCACCCCTGTTACGTTCATGGTGAACTTTCGGTTGGACGCGATCTTGGCTCCAACCCGTTAAAGGTTCATGGTACAAAATTGGTGGACGCGCTTTGGCTCCACCCGTTCATGGTAAATTTGATATGGACGCTTAATCGGCTCCATATCTAAACAAATCTACATGTGTTTTGGCCACAAAGAACGCCGCCCATTCATATCATGCATCAAACAAAATAAAGAACTTGCATGTTACCGCCATGAAGAAAGATCATGCATCGGTTTCTATCAAATCAAAGAAATAATCATATGTGCAAATGAAACTATATAAAAAAACAAGACACTAAAAACGCACCGCATATTCACCATTAGCTAGGCATGCATATCATGTAATGTGCCATTATTTCGCCAAAGATCCGTTGTTTACACAAACCTTTGCATGATGCATACCATCAAGGATCATGTATCGACATAATCAAGTCATAAATAAACAAAAGAAAAAGGTTGTGCATGTTATGCTTCGTTAGCTAGCACCTCCCTTGCACAAGCCCAAAACTTGTCTTGCATGCCTCGCTTTGCATGTGTACAAAGACATAATCAAATTAAAGTACCAAAGGTTTAACAAACCAAGATGCTAAGTTAGTGTTGCATCAAAACTGCTACATCTCTGCCTCACCATGCAAATAGAAGCAAAGGCTAGCGTAAAGATTGCATGCATCTTGCATCTTAATTATATTGCATTCACCCAAAACAGTGGATTTAAATAAATAAGAAACCAAGAAAATTAGTTTCTTCGTACAAATACCATGTCATGACCGCTAGTGCTAATTAGCCTCTTTATCACGCACTTTGGTATAACAAAATAACTAAATGTTACAAACACATGAACTTAGCCCAAACTAAATAGGCTTTGTCATGTTCATCATAATTTCCACACATGTCATCTATGCCCGGCATAGGCTCTCCGAACCCAAAAGCCGAGCATCATGAGTAAATTAAATGTTGCATGCCATACCATGAGTATGCATGCTAACCTTGATAAAATAAATTAATTGCACGTGTCTCGGGCCGAGTCGATGATGCAACATATCTTTCTAGGTCATGGCAAAATAAATACTTTGGCTTAGCCCAAATAAAATATTGCACCATATGCTGAGTTAGCTAAATTTAGCGCTATATCATGATATGAACAAATAATAATATATTCACAAATGCTTTGCATAAATTAACTACATGTATATCATGGGTCGCTAGAATGCTAAACAAGCTAGCAACCAATCGTACAAGGAGTATACGGTTAGCTCCTCAACAAATGAAAATGCCATGTTTAAATAAAATAACATGCATCAAATTCAAGCCTATGCCAAGCGTGCATATTCATCCATCCATCCATCCGAGACTACAAGATTGAAGGCTTTGTTTTCTTTTTGTAGTTTGTAATAGGAAGCCATATGATGTAATCTTATTTTTCATGTACTCATGTTGGAACTCTTAATCAGGGGTGTTCTCTTCGGAGATGTAATTAACATAATTTTTATGCAAATATAAGAATTATGGAAGTATGGACTTGCAATACCTGTTCTTTTTCTTTTGTTCCAATTAAATTTAACCAAAATCAAATTTGTCTTTGCTGACGCGGAGGCGGGTCATAGCCACCCGTTTCCCCGCCATCAGAGGTCCATTGAGACAGTGCACAGGCACTTCCACCACATTTTGTATGATGTTGATGAGCTTAGGAATGAGATGATCAAGCGTCCTAGCACTGCCATTCACCCAAAGGTACTTGGAAGCCATAGATGGAATCCATTCTTGAAGGTAATTATGAAGCACATGTTCCTTCATTAGGTAGATGTGCATATTCACATGTACTATTATCTCACTTCCATGGTTTTTAGGACTGCATTGGTGCCATTGATGGCACCCATGTGTTGGCAAGGGTGCCTAGACACATGCAGGTTGCTTTCAGGGGTAGGAAACACAATTCCACACAAAATGTCATGGCTGTTGTGGACTTTGATCTCAAGTTCACATATGTCCTTGCTGGCTGGGAGGGCTCTACCCATGATGCACTTATCCTGGCTGATGCCATAGAGAGGAATGATGGGTTCACTGTACCTGAAGGTAACTGCACTACCTAGTCAATGCACTTATGTCCTTAACAATGACACACACACTCACAATAGATGTCTAATTATAGGTAAATTCTAACTGGTAGAAGCCGGCTATGCATGCCGTAGTGGCTTCCTACACCCTACAGGGGTCAGGTACCACTTGACTGAGTGTGGGAGCAGAAACCACCCAACTAATGCAAGGGAGCTTTTCAACTTAAGGCACTCATCACTAAGGGTCACTATGGAGAGGGCTTTTGGTGCACTGAAGAACAGGTTTTGTATCCTAGATAACAAGCCCTTTCACCCATACAAGACTCAGGTCAAGCGTGTATTGGTCTGCTGTATTCTGCACAATTGGATCCTAGGTTTTGGTATTGACCAAGTTGTGCCACCTAAGGAGGGTTTCACTGGCAGCCAACCTAACCCACTTGACAACCTACCTAATAATGAGAGCCAGTCCCAAGACTCCAATGCCATGCCACTTAAGAGGGATATCATCTGTAATGCTATGTGGGAAGGGAGGGGTACCTCTAGGATCTAATCATGCAGTAACTCTGTTATTAAATTTAGTTTATTTACCCTGTTATGGAACTCATGTTTGTGTGATGGTTATGTAATAATTTGTTGGACAAGCCTGAGACCAAGTTTTTATCCTACTCAACTATTTATTCTTTGGTTCATGTTGCCATTTCATCATCTATCACTGCTTCATGGTCTCTAGCCATGAAACTCAGCCATACAGTGGTAGCAGCATAGATGAATTATGATACTACTGTTGTATGGCTGTGTTCCATGGCCATAGCTTATGCCCACTTATGATTCCGATGTTATTCTCCTACTTTCTAATTGGCATACCAAATAGGATGGCTCCACTCCTAGTTGATGTGCGTGGTGCCCTGGGTGGGTTTGTGGCTGCTTCTGATGTAGTCAATGGGCTGCTAGGGGGTGCTGGTGCAGCAACTGCAACTGGTATTGGTGCTACTAGTGATGGTGCACCAGCTGGTGGTGGTGGTGGTGCTGGTACTAGTGCTGCTGTAGGAGGAGGTGCTGCTGCTGGTGGTGCAGGGGGTCCTAGGGCCATGAGGTGGAACAACAACACCTCTAGCTTTGTCCTTAGGAGGATGGCTCAACTTGTTAGTGATGGTAGTAGGCCTGACAAAGTTTTCAAGGATAAGGATGTTAACCATGTTGCCAAAGCCCTTAAGGAGTACAATGAGGAGGCAGTGTGCCTAACTCAGGTGTACAACCACCTAAAGAAGTGGAGGCAGGAGTGGTCTAGGGTTTGTAAGCTCAAGGACCTAAGTGGGACATTGTGGGATAGTGACACCAATGCTATCTTGCTTGAGCAGGAGCACTACCTTGGCCACTGCAAGGTAGAACTTTGAATTCTTTTCTATGTCTCCTTGTACCTGTCCTTCAATTACTTGTCTAAAACTCTACCCCCTTCCTCCCCCCTTAATGTAGGATTATCCTAAAGATGTAGAGTTTCTAAACTGCCCTATAATGTTCTACACTGAGATGGAGTCCATCTTTGGCCATGCTATGGCCACTGGTAGGTTTGCAGTTGCTTTTGGTGAAGCCCTAGTGCCCAACCAGGCTGAGAGTGTTGCTGCTAAGGTAGAGGGTCCTTCCTCTACCCATGTGGCTGCTAAGAAGGCCTACACTAATGTAGGATGCGATAGCAAGGCCACTAAGCTCCTCTCCTCAGCTGTGGGTGCAAAGAGGAAGAGAGGCAACTTTAGTGAGGATGAGATGCTTATGTTGACCAATATATTTGATGTTGTGAACAATGTTGCCAATGCTCTTAGGGAGACTGGACCAGCCCATGTTGATGCTGACCTCTACCTTTTTGTGATGGAGATGACTGGTTTTACTGAAGAGGCACTGATAGTTGCCTACACCTACCTGCTGGACAACAAGGCCCAAGGCAAGGGCTTTGTTGGCATGAGTGACAACCATAGGGACATTTGACTTAGGAACTATCTAGCCAAGAACTACTACATGTAGTTCCTGTACATGTTGGAAAGCATGTGCATTGAGGGGTTAACTGTTGATGTTGGAGATATGCCCTAGAGGCAATCATAGAGATGATGATATTCCATTGTATCCATGTTTCATATTGTGTTCCTGTCGGTGCGGGACCCATGAGATACCCCGCAAGGAAGGGAGAAGATCTAGTCTAACTAGGATTCTTCCCATGTAATCTTAGTAGTAATATTATTATGTAATCCTACTAGGAACTCTCATTGTAAACCGACTAGGATTCTGACCCCCTGACTATATAAAGGAGGGCAGGGTTCCTAGAGACAGGAGGATCACAACCTTTACGACTGTAACGACACAACTCCAGACAATCAATCCAACGCAAAGGCTAACGCCGACTGGACATAGGGCTATTACTCGATCAACGATCGAGGGTCTGAACCAGGATAAATCGACTGTCCCTTGCGTTTACCGTCGAGTTCCGCATACGCTGAAGCCCGAACATACTGCCCCGGGTACCCCCGTGGTAGGCTATCGGTGGTAAAACATCGATAGCTGGCGCGCCAGGTAGGGGCTTTCGGCGAATTTGCATCCGAGAACTCGATGGACCTCGACAGCATGATTTTCTCGACGGGATCAACCTTCATCTTCGGCTCGTGGATCTATGAGACAGACGACGATGGCAAGCTCCAAAGCCATCTCCTCGAAGATTCAGTTCACCATGAAGACCTATCTATTTCGGCGACCACGACAGATCAAATCACCAGAAGATTCGCGCAGCTCGTGATGTCTGATTCAACTCAGGTTTCACGGCTTTGCGCATCTGACTCGAACTTAGGCTCCGCATCCAAGATGGAGTCTGATCCAAGTTCTTTCGAGGATCCGAGTTCTTTTCCGATGGGGCTCCAGAACGCGGCCTCGGCATATCAAGAATACAACTCGAAGAACACTCAGAGTCTTTTCAAGAAGTCAGATCCTTTTCCATTCGGACTCCACAACATGGCAACATCTTATCAGGCACGGCCCGAAGGATTCCTCGAGCCGGTGCTTAGAATGCCACTGAAGGGAGCTCAGGAAGGTCTCGTACTAACTATAACATCTCAAGACTGCATCGTCCACTGGCTAGGCTCTATTCCTGAGGATAGCAGTACCCGACTAGTCGGCGCGACGACAACAGCAATTCTACCCTACCAAGAAGGAGACTCGATCTACGACCTCGAAGCCTCTACTAAAATTATCAGCAACTCCGACAGTGTGGAAACTAACGCCGATAACAGAACAGTTCACGCACAGGAAATACTCATGGTTCGTCGTCCTCAATCACCATTGGTCCCCCCAGAAGCGCCCGATGTCAGGTCATCGGATGAATCAGAATCCAACATATCACCCTTCGTCCAGGGATATGATGGTGAGACAGAGACTCAGAAGCAAGCCAGAGAAAGAAAAAACAAGTAGAAACAATGACGCCAAAACCGTGCTAGGCAGCGCAAGGAAGCTTGGACCAGATATGAGTCAGAACTGGCCGAGTACAATAGAAGAAAATTAGAACGAGAAGTCAAAGAAAGGCGCACAGCAAATATACCCTACGATAAGATCAGAGAAGAACTAGAAGAACTCAGAGCGACTTCACATCCCAGTGAAAAACAAGAACAGCTCTAGGACTTCCTTCGGTCAGCAGCCCTGAGGACGCACGATGGAAGGACCCACTCAAGACTACCCGCCAGGTCAACGTCTCATAGGCAAGAAGATCAAAATCAAAGGAAGTCCACTTTCGAGAGACTTGGACCAAGTAGAAGTCATAACAGAGAAAGTAGAAGGGACCATAGTCAGAACCACCGAGTTGAACAACCAAGAAAGACCAGAAGTAGGGCGCCTGCCCAGATAGCCTTGCAGAACTATTCTCACCAAAACAACAGTTGGCCAGAAGGAGGTGCCAAATCAGAATACAAAGAAGCCAGAACGCACGATAGATTCCCCTGTTTTGCAAACAGACTTGCTTCAATACGACTACCTCACAAGTTCAAGCCGTCCAACCACTCTAAATATGATGGCAAGACCGAACTAAGGCAGTGGCTCAGAATTTACTCACAATCGATTGAACTGGCCGGAGGAGACGACGATATCAAGACCTTGTTCTTTCCCATGGCCCTAGAAACCATGCCCCTCCAATGGTTTGACAAATTGAATCCAGGATCAATCAGAAATTGGGAGGACTTGCAAAGAGCTTTCTGTGAAAATTTTGCGGGTATCATTACACACCCAATCACCCACATAGAGTTAAAAGGACTTAAGCAGAAAGGAGGCGAAAGTCTCAGAGATTACTATCGACGATTTGGCGAACTACGAGCTCAAGTACATGACATCACCGAACAAGAAGTAATCGAAGCTTTCTCTCACGGAATCATGGCTAGGTGGCAATTTCAAGACTTCTGCAAAGAAAACCCAAGAAACAATGAAGAATTCAGACGAACAGTAGAAAAGATGATTACTATAGAAGAGAAGACACGAGAAAGGTTCCCGGATAGAAACAACCGAGACAACTCGGACAAGCAAAATCATCGAAACAACAGGCATCAGGAAAGAAAACATGGACCAGACAACACCGTGGCGATGGCTGACAAATCAAGGAAGTTTTCCAAACCTAGAAGATATGACGACATTGAAAATATGCATTGCATCTTGCACCCTAATGGAAAGCACACCATTGGAAATTGCTACACCTTCAAAGATCGATACACAAGAAAAGATAGTAAGGAGAACACCAAAGAAGACAATCAGAAAAAAGATGAGGACAATCACGAAGACAAGGGATTCCAAAAATCCAGGGGGACGGTAGCAGTGATCTTCGCCAGAGCCTCAGATTCTAGAAGCAAACATCAAGAAAAATTAGCACTACGAACTATCATGGTAGCAGAACCGGCTACTCCAAGATATCTCAATTGGTCACAGTATCCAATCCAATTTTTAAGAGAAGACTAATGGACTAGTGTAGGAAACATAGGCCATTACCCACTGGTTCTAGATCCAACTATTGCCGGTATGACTATCACCAAAGTACTAATCGACGGAGGAGCTGGACTCAACATCATCTTTTCAGAAACGCTAAGGAAGATGGGACTACAACTCGCTGGGATGATTACACCAACGAGCACACCTTTTTATGGCATAGTACCCGGCAAGGTAGCAATGCCGCTTGGACAAATCACTCTACCGATTACTTTTGGAACTCCCTCGAACTACCATACAGAATTCATCAAGTTTGAAGTTGCAGACTTCGATTCATCATATCACGCAATCCTCGGGCGTCCAACACTAGCAAAATTCATGGCTATACCGCATTATCCGTACCAGTTGCTTAAGATGCCAGGGCCTAATGGTGTCCTTTCTCTTCGAAGTGATTTGAAGCGAGCTTTTGACTGCGACGTTCAGGCAATCCAAATTGCAGCCAAAGCACAAGCCGACAATGGTAGAAAAGAAATAGCCACTATTGCCGTAGAAATAAGCCAAGAAGAACTAGAGATACCGGCTAAAAAGCCCAGCATCCTCGCACCACCAAAAGAAGCTGACGTCAAGCAAATCGACCTGGGCACTGGCGATCCCTCCAAAACAGCAATGATCAGCGCCCACCTCTCGGCAAAATAGGAACTCGCGCTCACCAACTTTCTTCGAGACAACAAAGATATCTTTGCTTGGAAGCCGGCCGACCGCCAGGTGTCCCAAGAGAGTTGGCTGAGCACAGAATTGATATCAATGAAGGCTCCAAGCCTGTGAAGCAACGGCTACGACGATTCTCACCTGACAAGAAGGTAGCAATTAAAAGTACAAAAAAAGAATACGGACGAGTGGCGCATGTGTGTTGACTACACAGATCTCAACAAACACTACCCGAAAGATCTGTTCGGGCTACCACGCTTTGATCAGATAGTTGATTCAACAGCAGGATCTGCCCTATTATCCTTCCTTGATTGCTATTCAGGATATCACCAGATCGCATTAAAGGAACAAGACCAGAGCAAGACATCATTCATCACTCCGTTCGGAGCCTACTGCTACAAGACCATGTCATTCGGACTCAAGAATGCTGGTGCCACTTACCAAAGAGCTATCCAAACGTGCCTTGGTGATCAGATCGGCGAAAATGTAGAAGCATACGTGGATGACGTGGTAGTAAAAACAAAGAACCCAGATACACTGATGGAAGACTTAAAGCAAACCTTCGAAAACCTGAAAAGGTGGAGGTGGAAATTGAACCCAAACAAGTGTGTATTCAGAGTTCCTTTAGGACAACTACTCGGATTCTTGGTCAGTCATCGTAGAATCGAAGCTAGTGCCAAGCAAATTTGAGCCATAACAGAGATGGGCCCTCCTCGAAGTGTCAAAGATGTGCAGAAACTAAGAGGCTGCATGGCGGCCCTCAATCGTTTCATATCAAGACTCGGCGAAAAAGGGTTACCTTTCTTTAAACTATTAAAGAAGACAGACAAATTCGAGTGGACGGAAGAAGCCAATGAAGCTTTCAAGAAACTTAAGGCATACCCAACCTCCTCACTAGTTCTCACACCTCCAAAGAAAGACGAAGACATGATGCTATACATTGCGGCAACTTCTGCTGTGATCAGCACGGTGATAGTCGTAGAAAGAGAAGAAGAAGGGCGCGTATATAAGGTACAATGCCCCGTATACTACATCAGCGAAGTACTATTAGAATCAAAGATCCGGTACCCGCATGTGCAAAAACTACTCTACGCCCTCCTAATCACTTCACGCAAGCTTTGCCACTATTTTGAAAGCCACAAGAATACCGTGGTGACAGATTTCCCACTCGGAGACATCTTACACAACAGAGACGCAATAGGGCGTATATCTAAGTGGGCAGTTGAACTTAGTGCTCTCAATATCGATTTCACCCCACGGAAAGCAATTAAATCTCAAACCCTTGCCGATTTTGTTGTCGAGTGGACATAGATTCAACAACCTATGTCAAATATCATCCTCGACCACTAGAAGATGTACTTTGATGGATCACTCAAGCTAGGCGGAGCCGGTGCAAACGTTCTCCTTATTTCTCCAGACGGAAAACAACTCAAGTATGTCCTTCAAATATTATGGCAAGCTACCAACAATGAAGCAGAATACGAAGCCCTCATCCACGGGCTCCGAGTGGCAATTACCCTCAGAATCAAGCGGTTACTCGTGTACGGAGATGCGACAGTAGTCATCAACCAAGTCAACAAGGATTGGGACTGCACCAAAGAAAACATGGGCGCCTACTGTGCTAAAATACGAAAGCTCAAAAAACATTTTCAAGGATTAGAAATTCTACATGTCCTGCGTGATTCTAATATTGCAGCAGACGTCCTCGCCAAGCTCGGATTAGACTGGGCGAAAGTTCCACCCGACGTATTCATAGAAGAGTTATCAGCTCCCTCTATCAAACAACCCGGAGAGATAACCCCTGAACTCCCAGACAAAGGCACCCAGGTTATGGTAATCACCACCTCATGGACACAGATTTTTATTGATTATATCAAAGAGAACAAGTTGCTAGCGGATAAAGAGGAGGCTACCCGAGTTGTTCGCAGAAGCAAGAACTACGTCATAGTGGGGGACAAGCTTTACAGAAGAGCCGCATCATTAGGAGTACTCCTAAAATGTGTCTCATTTCAAGAAGGCAAAGAGATCCTAGACGAAATACACTCAGGTTACTGTGGAAATCATGCCGCTTCAAGAACGCTAGTTGGTAAGGCATTTCGCACCGGATTCTACTGGCCAACCGCTTTGAAAGACGCAGAAGAACTTGTCAGAAAATGCAAAGGTTGTCAAATGTTCGCAAGACAAACTCATGTGCCAGCCCACAATCTCATCTGCATCCCACCTGCTTGGCCTTTCTCTTGCTAGGGGCTAGATCAAGTAGGACCTCTCAAGAAAGCAAAGGGCGGTTTCGAGTACATCTTCATAGCAATTGACAAGTTCACCAAGTGGATTGAATACAAACCACTCGCAAAATATAGCGTAGCCAAAGCAGTCGAGTTCATCCAAGACATTATGCACCGCTTTGGCATGCCCAATCGAATCATCACAGATTTGGGTTCTCCCTTCGCAGCTACATAATTCCAAAGTTGGGCATAGGATTGCGGTTTCAGCATAGATTACGCATCAGTCGCACATTCAGAAGCCAACGGACAGGTAGAAAGGGCTAATAGACTCATACTTGCTGGATTAAAACCAAGATTGTATGAAGAACTAGTGGACTATAGATCCAAGTGGATTGAAGAATTACCCAAAGTAGTATGGGGGCTACGAACTCAAATAAGCAGAGCCACCGGATACTCACCTTTCTTCCTAGTTTATGGGTCAGAAGCTGTACTACCTGCCGATTTGATCTGGACTTCACAAAGGATAGAACAGTATGACGAAGGAGAAGCAGAGCACACCAGAAGATTAGAACTCGACAGTACAGAAGAAGTCAGATTAAACGCTACCCTTCAATCAGCAAGATACCTCCAAGGATTAAGGCGCCACTACAACAAGAATACACAGCCTCAATCACTACAAATTGGAGACCTGGTACTACGAAGAATACAAAAAACTAACGGATGCCATAAACTACTCAGTCCATGGGAAGGTCCTTTTATTATCACAAAGGCCACCGGACCAGGCAAGTACAAGTTGATAACTGAAGATGGAAAAGAAGTCAACAATACATGGCACATCAGCCAGCTAAGAAGATTCTACGCATGAAAACAACTCAAGGAAGAATATATATACAAGCCACAAGAGATCAATGTTCATGGTCAATAAAGATGGTGTCCCTCGACAACATGTGTATTATTATGGCTTATCAATGCTCATGATCAATAAGATGGTTTTTCGACAACACATGTCCGGCTTTCCCCGAGTTGTTTCCTAAAAGCAAAATGGCTGAAAATACGCCTGAGCATACTGGCCGAGAGCAAAAGAGCTGAAAAGATGCTTGAGCTCGCCGATGAGGGTAGCTAACAAGCTAACACCCGAAACAAAAAGCAAAATGGCTGAAAATACGCCTGAGCATCCCGGCCGAGAGCAAAATAGCTGAAAAGATACTTGAGCTCACTGATGATGAGGGTAGCTAATATAAGCTAACACCAACCAAAAAGAAAAATGGTCAAAATACGCTGAGCATCCCGACCGAGAGCAAAATAGCTAAAAAGATGCTTGAGCCCGCCGATGAGGGTAGCTAATAAGCTAACACTCAAACCAAAAAGCAAAATGGCTGAAAATACGCCTGAGCATCCCGGCCGAGAGCAAAATAGCTGAAAAGATGCTTGAGCCCGCCGATAAGGGTAGCTAATAAGCTAACACCCGAACCAAAAAGCAAAATGGCTAAAAATACACCTGAGCATACCGGCCGAGAGCAAAAGAGCTGAAAAAATGCTTGAGCCCGCCGATAAGGGTAGCTAATAAGCTAACACCCGAAACAAAAAGGAAAACGACTGAAGCTAAGCCTGAAGCATAAATTAGAGCAATTTTAATACAAGACCCTCCAGCTCCTTGTGCCAAGAAGCAAGAGGCTCGGGGGCTACACTTAGATGGATGTACTTTTTTCAAAAAAAGCAAGAACCCAGAAGACCCCAATAAGCGCTACACGGTTTCGCCCAGCAAAGCACTCAGACGACGCTTGTACCTCTCGGCAGGACCTGAAGGAGCAAGACGAGGCTTCTAGAACTCAACCATGAAGTGCTCGGGGGCCTACCAAACCTAAGAAGTTTTTGCAACTAAGGAAAGAGATAGATGCTGAACATAGCTCGAGTTAAGCGAAAAAGCTGAAAAGAAGAAGCTGAAGGTACTTGAGATCGTCGGTCCTAAGTTCTTTCAGTACTAACAAGAGCACAAAGTTTGTCAAGACAATGTTCTATACCAAGTTGTTTACACAGCACAGATGAAAGCCAGACAAGCACTCGACAGATCAAGAAAGTTTGTCAAGACAATGATCTATACCGAGTTGTTTACACGGCGCAGACGAAAACCAGACAAGCTCTCGACAGATCAAGAAAGTTTGTCAAGACAATGATCTACATACGCCGAGTAATTTGCACAACACAGATGAAAGCCAGAACAAACAACTACTCAGAGAAAATTCTGACCACTTGGACAACTCACTTAAAAAATAAGCAAGGCGAAGACATCCAAGCAAAGAAGACATGAACAGAAATAAAGGATCTTCATTCAAAAGAAAGTATAATATCCTGTTACAGAGGCCGGAGTGTTGAGGTCAATTACATCAAGCATCATCGTCAGGGGAAGAAACATCAATATTAAGATTATCTACAATCCTATTGGCTAAGTCTTCGACCTCAGGCTCCGCCCTTTCAACAACATCCAGATACTCTTGGCTCTCGGCTTCATCTGCAACCTTGGTCAAAGGGAACTTCGGAGCAAGAACTCGGACCTAGGCAAGATCGTTTCTAGTACATAAGCGGGCGCACCTCTTCACGAACTCCTGGAAACAAGTCGGAACCTGGGGGATAAACTGACCCCAAGACTGACCATCATCCGCTGAAGTCCGGAGGAGACCGGCTACTGACCGAAATGATTTCCACAAAGCATTCCAGTTCTCAGTAGCCGTCGCCAACTTACCAGTCAAGTCTTGAATAGTCTTTTGGGCCTGCACAAGATCTCTGTCAGCTCCACGCCTAATCAGTTTGGCTAGCGCGAGTTCTTCTTCAGCACGAGTAATTACCTCCTCAGCCCTGTTGTGACTATTGCAGGCGGTGGTCTTCATTTCCTCGATACCTTCCGAGAGCTTCTGCTTTTCAACTCAGAGAGCTAGACCAGGCAACAAAAACAAGTCAGCAGAAAGAAAAATCAGAGTACAAAAGAAAAAAAACAAGTCAGCAGAAAGAGAAGTCAGAATACGTAAGGAAACAAAAAAAAACCCGTAATACCTTTGCACTCGTTCTTCAGGGACTCCACTGCAGCATCCATCTGCTTCTCTGCCTCTACCACCCAGGCATGGAGAGCCTTCTCCTCCTTCTAATGCGTCTGACCCTCGGTCTCCAACTCGGCTCGATAGAGGTCAAGCTCTACCTTTAGGGAACTTACCTCAGAAGACAACTTCTTCTCGATTTCAGACGAGAAAAAGAAGCCGGTATGATCCCAAGAAAAAGACTGAACAAAAAGAGAGAGGGAGAAAAGGCATAAGAACAAAACAAAGACAAACATCCAAAGAAAGAACTCCAGAAAAACTTACCTGGAGCTTTTCACCTAAGGAAGTCGAAAGAGCCCCCAGGCGGCAGTCAACTCCGATAACCGATGAGTGGCGTCAAACAGCTGTAGCACATCATCGTCCAAGCGCTGATCACCGGTTCCAAGGGGAGCAGAAGGAGAAGCCGGCGCAGGCAAAGAAGGCAAAGCTAGGGCCGTATCCTGGGAAGCCCCGGCTGCCTCCTCAGAAGCACCCACCGCCATGGCCACAGTCACCTCCGGGGTTAGCGAATCAGCAGCAGCGTCATCACTAGGCAACCCTGCCTCCCTCATAGCCACCTCACCAACCGAGCATTCCAAGTCCTGAGACTCAGCGCATAGAGGCGGGTCAGAGGACTGAGAAGAAGTCGATGGAGGGTTGAGGGAAGGCGAGGGTCTGCAAGATGATAAGAAAAATTGACGATAAGAATATGAATCAGGGAAAAACAAAAAGAGAAGCAAAGAAACATAACAAGGAATCACTTACTCAGCTATCTTCTTCTTCATAAAACCAAAAGAAGACTTTAAAGGAGGGACTATGGCAGAAAAGACGTCACCGCCACTCTACGACAGGAGCGGCGTAGCCGGTACCGGAACCCTAGAAGAACTCGGTACCGGAGCCCTAGAAGAACTCGGTACCAGAATCCCAGAGGAACTCGGTGCCGGAGCCCCGGAAGAACTCGTACCCGACGACAGCTTACTACAAAGAGATCAAGACCAAAGTCAAAACAAAAAAGGGTTTCAACTATAGGAAAGCAAGAAAACAACTCACCGACGAGTAACAAGGGCAGCATCATCATCCTCTTCCTCCTCACTCTCGACCAAGGTTGCCAAAGCACCAGCTGAAAAAGGACAACAGTACTCAGTTAAAGACAAAAACAAAAAAAAAGAGACAGAGCGTATTAATATGCTCACCTAAGAGCATGCTAGCTACAACTGGAGTACCTAGACGAGCACTCGACTGGCGAGACTTCTTGGCAATAGACAAACCAGAAGAAGAACCTTCAGCTCGCCCCCTCTTTTTGAGACTGCGAGGGCCTCGAGGAACTGGACGAGGAACATACTCCACATATACATCAGAAACCATAGAAGAAACACCAGGAAACATTGTGGTGGTTTGAAACTTACCGGTTAAAGAAGCCCCAACAAGACTATCCCTAGTCCCCACAATGGCAGGGCAGGCATCAAGGGGGATCGGATCAACAAAATTACGCCGCAATTCCTACAAAAAGAATAAAACAACAAGACAAGGAAGATTAAGCAAAAATGGATACAGGAAAATAAAAACAAAAAGTACCCGCACAAAGAGAAAACAACTTACAGCTGGAGGCGGGTTGTTTGCACAGTACTCAGAGACAGTAAGCGGGATGACGCTTGCTCCTTTCAGCATCTTCTGAAGACGCTCGAGTACCTCCTCGTCAGTCAACTCAAGGGCAGGGACCATGCAAGAAGGATCCTCAACCCCAGAGTACTCGAACCCAAAATGCTCCCGCTCCTTCAAAGGCTGAACTCGGCGACAAAGAAAACTAGAAATAATCCTGAAGCCGGTCAAGCCTTGCTATTTTAGAGCACAAATCCTCTCAAGAAATGGCTTGATCGCCTAGGCCTCAGCCATCATCATAGGATTCTTATCCCATCGGTCATTAACCAAGGGACCGGATAAAGAATGAATAGCAAGAGGAGGAATCAAATTGGCGGCGTAAAACCAGTCGGCATGCCAATCCCTCACAGAATCAACCAGGTCATAGTCGAAGAATTTGCTCTTAAGACCCTGGCAAAACTGAATCCCACAGCCACCAAGAACGCTGGTGTCATCGCGGCGGGGTTGAGGCTTCAGACGAAAGAAGTAACGAAAGAGAGAAAGAGAAGGGGGAATTTCAAGGAAAGTTTCACAAAGATGAACAAAGACAGAAAGATGAAGGACAACATTGGGAGCAAGATGATTCAGGCTAATCCCAAAATAGCTGAGAAATTGGTGAAGAAAAGCAAAAGCCGAAAGGCAGAGTCTGGCACGGATAAAGGAGACGAAAAGAATAATCTCACCAGGACCTAGAGCGGGGACCCGGTGCTCGCCTGGAGCTCTCCAATCAGCAATATCCTTGCTCTAGATCAGACCATCACTAACGAGCTCGCGCAGATGATCCTCAGTTGTGGTCGGAGCCGGCCAAACCTTCTGGGAAGCCCTCATGGCTATGAACTCTTGGTCCTCGATCACGGAAAGTGATGACTCCTCGTCCACAAAGGCTGCCTAGGACTTGCTCACGGCTTTCTTCCTACCCATGTACTAGCGGAAGCAAAAAGGCACTAGGGAAAGATGAGGCTCAGATGGCGGTGCTCAGATGACGACGACAATGGCAGCGGTGGATTTCTGAAAACTAGGGTTTCAAGGCAAAAGCGGAGCAGTAAAGAAGAAGAGGGTGAAAGGCCTTTAAATAAATTTTACAGCAGTAAAACGTGGCCCACCGGGCCCGTTAAAACACAGTGTGAGAATGCAATGGTCCATTTACTGACACAGCTAAAATGACGGAAGGCACAAATCCACACAACGGTACAGTTCAACAGGCAGATTTTGGACTTATCCATCCAGCAAAACGGCAGAGTTACCATATTGCTGCAAAAAGAACTCATCAACCGTGAAGCAACAGAAGGTTAACTCATAAGGAACATAACAACCCGATCCTTATAGAAAGAACTCGGGAATCTCATAAACAACCAGGACTTCAGCAGAAAAGAATGACAACTCAGAAGACAAGGTTCTTTTCATTACAAATGGCTTCAAAAAAATAGAAGATTACACATCTTACAAGACCCAATGAACTCGGTACTACAACAAGCAAGGTAGCAAAGAGGAACCTAGACACAGCTAGGCTCTGGAACGACTACGAGTTCCAAATTGCTACTCAGTAGAACAAACCGCACTTGGCGACACTGTTTTCTTCAAAGGACGGACGCAGTGCATCCAAGGCGGAAATCAGTAGCACGGCGGGACAACATAGACCAAGGGAAGCCAGTAGGCATCTGTCTACCCAAGTCCGATGTGATACCGGATATGGTGTTGATCTGCACCGGACAGTCTCAAGGCAGGTGGTGAAGATCAACCCAGAACTACTGGATGAAGGAACGAATCCTACATCACAAGACTTCCTCCAACTACCACCATGTACTTCCAAGTACAATGCCACTGTGGGATTAGTCTACCTCTAATCCCTATCACAAGACTCCCTCCAGCTACGACAAGATGTACAAAAACTACAGAATACGCCTGGGGGCTGCTCTACTTCACAAACTATCATATTCATGGCTATGGAGATTTCAGACCACGCAACAAAATGCTCGATGAATCAAAACAGCACACCAGGAGGGTATTTATAGACCAAAGAAGCGGTGCACATGAACCAGGAGCATCAACAGAACAAACCTAACAAAGGACACAGTGAAAAGACAGAATTCAATGAAAGAAAACTCAGGCATGAAGGAGCAGTACTCAAGAACGAGCATATTTGGAAGAATATACCAACACTGTACAACTCGTGAACCAACATCATTTACTCTCAACCACCACTATACAACTACATCTGACAACAGCAGACTACCAGAGAACATGCCAAGATCCTATATCCGAGTTCTTTTTGAATAAAAGAACCCGGGTATATGATCAGGGGCTGCAATAGGAAAGGCTTTCAGTCCTTTAAAAAACTTAGATTCAAGACCGAGCTATATCTAGTTTTCGAACAACTCAAATTCAAGACCCTCCAACTCTTTGTTCCAAATAGCAAGAGGCTCGGGGGCTACACTCAGTGAGTGCACTTTTTCTTCAAAAAAGCACACATCACTCAGAAGACTTCTTCAAGATAGCAGTTTTCGAACAACTCAGATTCAAGACCCTCCAACTCTTTGTTCCAAATAGCAAGAGGCTCAGGGGCTACACTCAGTGAGTGCCCTTTTTCTTCAAAAAAGCGCACATCACTCAGAAGACTTCTTCAAGACAGAACCACTTCAAGGCCTCACGACAAAAAGAAGCCAGACTGAGCTATATCCGAGTTCTTTTTAAAGAACCTGGGTACATGCTCGGGAACCTTTCAACAAAGGATCCGAGTGATTTCAAGACAAGACCCTCTAGCTCCTTGTACCAAATAGCAAGAGGCTCGGGGGCTACACCCAAATGGGAGTACTTTTTTCTTTAAAAAGGTACACACCACGCGGAGATCTCACGAAGCGCTACACGATTTCGCTCAAGAAAGCACTCGAACGACGCTTGTTCCTGCTCGGCAAGACCTGAAGGAACAAGACGAGGCTTCTAGAGCTCAACCATGAAGTGCTCGGGGGCTTGTTGGTGCGGGACCCACGGGATACCCCGCAAGGAAGGGAGAAAATCTAGTCTAACTAGGATTATTCCCATGTAATCTTAGTAGTAGTATTATTCTGTAATCCTACTAGGAACTCTCATTATAAACCGACTAGAATTCTGACCCTCTGACTATATAAAGGAGGGCAGGGTTCCTAGAGATGGGAGGATCACAACCTTTACGATAGTAACGACACAACTCCAGACAATCAATCCAATGTAAAGGCTAACGCCGACTGGACGTAGGGCTATTACTCGATCAGCGATCGAGGGTCTGAACCAGGATAAATTGACTGTCCCTTGCGTTTACCGTTGAGTTCTACATACGCTGAAGCCTGAACATACTGCCCCGGGTACCCCCGTGGCAAGCTATCGGTGGTAAAACATCGACAGTTCCTTGAATATCCATTAAAGGCTACTTGAATTGATTTGCAATTATGTGAATTGTATGTGAAACTCTTTACTTGTATGGTTATTCTAGAGTTGTCCCTAGTCGGAGTTCATGTGAGGACACACATGAATATTAGACTAGTACATGTATTAGCTGATGACTATGTTTCACAAGTCATGGACATGAAGATGTCAAACTAATAATGTGGGCACGTGTACAGACATGTGCTAGGACCGACCCAACACGAGATATAGTTACATAGTTCTCTTTACACAACGTGTACGCTTTGTCCTTAGACCTGAGATTGTTGCATGCACTCAAGATGTGAATCGATTTACTTAGGGGCTATCAAACGCTACTTTGTAACTGGGTAGTTATAATGGTAGCTTTCGGGTTTGTCAGGAAGCATGCTGTGAGGCATGATCAGTCAAGATGGAATTTGCCCCTCTCTACTTGAGAGAGATATCTCTGGGCCCCTCGAGTGATCGAATCTGGAAATGCATGGCCATGCTACGTGAGGTTAAGAGTTAACCTAGAAAGGGATTTTCAATCACAGGATCGAGAAAGAGAGGTCGGCTTGGAGCTAGACCAAATATCGTGAGGCAAAGGGAATAGCATGTACATGATGTTGTGATGGTTCGTCTGATATGATCTTCGTGTGCGTATAGGAGTTGGCATGTCTTGCTAGAGGCCGCTACCAACTATTGATCGAGTAGAAGTACTCACGTCATGTCTATACATATGTTAACCTATAGGGTCACACACTTAATGGGCTAGAATCCCAATGAGGATCTGATCCAAATTGGACCATGTTTAGAAGTACTAATGGGCCTCGGACCTAGAGGCCTGTCAGGGACCTCTATATATTGAGGGGTGGGGGTGGCTTAGGGTTTGGACCCTTTTGGCGCAGCAGTTGCTGCTCCATCTTCCACGCCCAGTAGCTGTCCATCTCCCAAGCCCTCACCGAGTTGCACTCATGGATCTAGCAGTTCGGCTTGCGATGCTTCCTCCCTGCACGTGTGGATACCTTGGAGGTGTTGCATCTGCAACACTTGGACGAGCCGCTGCACGAGGAGGACGCCGCTGAACGTTTGACATGGAGGCGATCGACTACTCTACTTCGACGCGGTGATCGACTACACTGCCCCGACGCGCCTCATCAACTTCCGCATCTGCGCGTCTAGTGGTAATCCTGTGATCTGTAACAACAGTGTTCCTGTTTTACACAGTAGAAATAGTTTTTGTGCTAGCGTAGCCTACCTCGTATTGCTACAGTTGAGATGTATAGTTCCTCCACCTCCCTCACCCACTCTTCCTTCTTTTGACTAAGTTGAGCTGTAGGTATTTTGTGTAGGTTACTTGGCTGACCCACACCTGTCCTTTTGGGTTCTTTCTTGGGAGGGTGGCTAACTATATGTGCTAGAGGGCACCATGGTAGGCATTTGAGCCTAGAACTGTCAGGCAGAACCTATTGTTGTAAATGACTATTTGTAGCCTCTGTTGGCTACTTTATTTGAGACCACTTGATATTTAATCTCTTACTTGTGAACTGTTTGATTTGTTTCTTTGGATTGGTGGCAACTGTGGGGATTTTAAATGGCCTATGATGCAAAATTTGTACATGAGGTGGCTGCCCTGTTTACTTGATTCTTGTGATTTGTCGTGTATGTCATGAAATGCATGTGACACATCCATTCCCTAGCAACAACCCCTTCTTTCTTGTGTTGATGGCAGTGAATGGACGTGCACATGAGTTCCATGGCAGCCATGACCTTGGATTTGCACTTGTTTGGTTCTTCTATTGCCTACGGTTTATAACTTGCTGTTCTACTGGTTTTTTATTTGTATGGCAGCCACCAATGATTTAGCCATTGAATTACACCACCAGATTGTAAAGCTGAGGCCAATCTTTTCTTACAATGCCTGTGATGTCATAACTGTTGATTTGAACTTGATGATGATGGTCATCAGTGAGGGACTTGCGATCAACAATTTGTTTCATCACAAACCATAGATCTTCAAGTTCCACACTCATGGCTAGTTTCATGCATTACATTTGACCGAGGCTAAACCACTGTTTCATTTCACAGAAATGGCCAGTTGCTATGTGGTTTTCTATGGGAAGACTCCTGGGATTTACCTCACTTGGCATGAGTGCAGCAAACAAGTTCTTAGGGTGAGAAATGCTATATACAAGAAGTATAGCAACTACGAGCAGGCTGTTAGAGATTTTTAGGCATCAGTGAGAGATGTGAATCCATATGTGGGAGCAGCAGCTCCCTCCCCTATGATCTGGTTCCTCAGGATGCTTTTGCTCAAATCATTGCTCCTTTTGATGGTAATGGTAAGGCTGGTTGGTGGAAGAATATGTTAATCACCTCACTTGTTATCTTGCTGTTTGGACTATGGATGAAGGTGGGCCATACTATGCACTACGACTGCCCCACTTAGGCCTATGATGACTACAACTAGATGATGGATGAGCTGCTTACTAATTAGGTTGTCGATGTTGTTATTTTGCCTTGCTTCATTGGTACTTTATAAAGTTAGAGCTGCTATGACTCCATGGTTAACTTATATGAGGCCTAGTGCTTTTAACAGCACTAAATGTAAGGTTGACTTATTCAAGCCTGTTGTACTGGATCTCAAAGTCTTGCTCATTCCATTGTTATAACTGCATTTCTGCATCCTGACTATGGGCCTGGCTGAGGCTAGCCAACAACCAAACACAATCTCGGTTTGGTAGTTGGAGTTAGTTGCCTCCTCAGCTCGGCTGCATGTGTGGAATCAAACACAATCTCAACTGGGCCTGGCCCGTTTCATACTTGCTGCCAAACATGAGATGTTGCACCACTTGGGGCAGGCCTACACTGGCCTGGGCCTGGCAGACGGGCCAAACTGGCCTCAACCACCCTCCCAAACGGGCCTTTCATCACACAAGAAAATATGTCACTCTTTATATAACTAGTAGAAATGCACTTGCGACACGCACGTGTGTATAAAAAAATCATACGCAATCATGAAATAATTTTTCTCTCTCGGAATACAACAAACTAATAGTAAGTGTATTTAACAATTTAATCATGGCGTGCTCCTTCCCTCAACCAGGGTCCAAGATAGGCGTAGAACATACAAACTAATAATAAATCTATTTTACAATTTAATCATGGTATGCTCACCCCCTCAACCAGGTACAAGGTATGCCACTTAGGATATTGATGCTGCAGTGTATATTTCAATAGCTAAAAAAGTGATCTGTTAGGTCTTCTTGTATAGTTAGGTCCTTTCAGAGAAAAAAAATTGAAGGTCCATGGCTCAATTCCATGATCTAGGGTCGATCTTTTTTTTTTGCATAGCGTGTAAACATAGATACATTGTCCTCAAAAAGAAGTGAATCCAACACGAACAAAATTACTCCATCATATAGAAGCGAAAGAGAAGACATTTTTTTAACGAACTTCTATTTGTTAGATTAAAAAATATTGAAACTATTCACACATACATCAATGGAAAGTAAATTTCCAAAAAATGGGAGATTTTGTCCACAAACATCGAAAATGAATGTTCTTATAAAAATGCTTTCCTCCATTGCTATATATGCCGCTATATCCTTGATTTGCTCTGCTTTCCAAATAGAAGAATCAAGAAATCCAGCCGGTAATAGCAGTAGTGTACAAAGATCGACTATCGTGGCAAACCAATAAATCTGAAAATGGAAAACACAATAAGTTAGACATCTAGCACTTTCTTCGGTGTCCATATTTGTTAATCAACCCATAGTCAACAAAACAGGGCTAAAGTGTCCTTGGTTAAAAAAAATCATTGATTTTAGTAATTATATGGTTCAGTTTCATTAACAAGTAACTCCGTATACAAATAAAAGTTGTGGACTGACCTTGCTTGATTTAGGAGAGATGAATAATAGAATATTCAGGGAAAAATTCTGGACAATTCTGTAGTCAATTGGAGAGGGCAAGGAATTTAGGAACAAACACAGACATAAAGAATATTTAGGACAAGGCTAGTAGTTCTTCATAGCATTTTTGTAATAGATAGCAACCATTACTTTTTTAAAACAAAGTATCGACTATTATCCTATTGTTTACACTAAAAATTGGCAAGCTTACCCTAGAAAGGAAGGAATCGGTCGATAGCGTGCATACATGGTATTTTCGACAGCTGCCGAAACAAATTGGAGAATTACCAGGCGGTGTCCTGTATATATTCTGCGGAGGCCAAAATAGAAAGTTGTACAGTGTCAAACTAAGGAGTATGAATCCAGCGAGAGTCCAAGCAGGGCACGATGTTTATCAATGGTCAAAGATGCAAAGGAGACATGAAAGAAAATATATTTTAATTGGCCAGGCTACACAAGGTGTATTATCTACGTGCAAGGGAGGAAAGGAAATATTTTGTATATTTTGGGACAAACGCTTGACGACCAGGAAGCCCTTCACTGGCTAGGAGATATTATTTAATATATTTTGGGAGAAGGCAACCAAGGAGAAAATCACGGAAGGTTATCAGAGTTGTTGGATGAATCTATTAATATTTTATTAGGCTTCATGTATGAGAGAATTAATTTAGCACATACATGTATAGGACTCTTGTATAGTTGCCGACCTTGCCATAGACCAGGTACCCCTATAAATATAAAGGGTTGCGGCTAATTGTAAAAACATTAACACATTAATCAAAAACAGTTTTTACTTTTTTGGGTTCACGCCAACCCTTAGGAGTAGGAGTAATGTAGCTTTTCGGCGAGTTCTTCAGCAAACAGGTCTGCATCGGCTGTTCAATCTCCAGCTTGCTTGTGAGTACCATCACGACTGGTATTGTACTTGTAAAGCTGCATCAGCTAATTGATCTTTTATGAGCCATAATATAAGTTAGTTATCGATCTGTATCATAGTTTGTAAGGCTGTATCAGCTGATTGATTTCTTAGGAATCATAATATAGATCAAACTTATTGATCTTGTATTAAATAACTTGTTGTTTAATATAATATCACCAGTTATCGAATCTGTTAAGACTAGTAAGATTTTTCTTCCTGTTTTTGGTTGATTCACCCGTTATCGATCTTGTTATAATTAATGTTTTATTAATTATAACAAATCACCCGATTGAGATAGAGATAGATCGGCATCATATCATCTTAATTGGTCATCCTTTGATCTGGTCATGCTTTAAATCTCATAATTGATGACTTAATTTCGCTAGATCGTCTGTTTTATCTCTATTCCAATCAAACATAGTATGCATCCAAGGACATATTTCAATCTTAAATAAACTCACTAGTTAATGAGATCTAATCTAATGACACTACCATAGCTACATCGATCCGGTCGAACCTCACTGGTAAGACTTTAGATTAAAACTTATTGATTAGTGGTTTTGTTCATGATCGAGATATGTACTCTGTTTGTTTGCTATGCCTGCATCGGCTATTTTAGCTGATTGCCTATGCTCTCACACATATAGCATGTTTTCATGAATCTGTTGACATATAGATGGTTTTATAGATTCTTTGGCTTTAGTTTGTTATCATTATCATAGCTACATCGATCCGGTCGAACCTCACTGTTGATGATAACAGATTAGATTCAAATTGTTTATGGATTCATTTATGGCAAACAGTCGATTGTTCGCATGTTATACTCTTCTCATCAAACTTATCGGCTCAACATTTATATCGATCATGTTCTATTTAGCCGATGATGTTTTCTTATATTGCTTTATTGCCGGATATCAACTATTTAGTCGATAGCCTTATTGAATTGGCTATCTAGCCGTATAATTGGAACTATCTAGTGCAACACTGATATGTTCCACCTTAAACTACTGATTATTCTCTCCTTGTCAGTTACATGGTCAAATTGACTGGCACGCCTTTGGTCCCAAAACCGACCATTCTTATGTTGAAGCTAAGCAGATCTTTAGGTTCACTCCATCAAGATCATCTGGCTTACTGTGTGTTGATCATATCGCCACACTTTTATGTCAACACACTTTTTGGCATGTCCGGTGGGACAACAGTCCTTTGATTAGAAGTCAGATACTCATCAGGTTATGTTTCATCAACAAGGTTCGGCCAAGCGAAGTGAAGAAGAGCAAATACAACATTATTCTACACTTGGTTGATGACCTCCTAATCAGTTTAATGGCCGATATCATCAAGGACAAGTTCAGAAGTGGTGCATATAGGAAAGTTTTCAGAGGTTATCACACGAGCTAGGTGTTTTGCTACACGTCTAATAATCAGGGATATCGGTCCAAGAAAAATGGAAAATTAATGCGGACAAATCGGAATCCTAGGGCGACACGTTAGTTGCATATAATGCGGAGTCGGATACGACACGGAGATTACAAGCAGAATATATATGGATTCTTTATTAAATCAAAGCAAACGTGGAGCAGATGCAAGCAAACAAGGTTAGAAGCCATATGTGCAAGCGTCAAAATACTCAAGGCATCAAGCCGATGGTTGTATTGAGATTGAATTTAGCTTTCATCCATCGGCTATTATCATCAGCTGCTCCATCACTTCCATCGGCTCAAGACACTTAGTCAGCCCTGACATTCTGAAGCCGATGATGGATAGGGGATCAGTGTCGCTAAGTGGACCAAAACAAAAAAGATCTATCCACGTAGAACAAGATCTCATCGCTCTGCTGTGCAAATCGTTAAGTTTCAAGAAAGCGTTCAATCTTGTAACCGTGTAAAGATCCAGCAAACAGTCCAGAATGTTCACGAAGTCGTGCGAACACCAAGCGTAGTGTGTCTACCGATTCCAAGGAGGTAATGCATCTGCTAAATACATACAAGATACATGCTATTACCACAAGTAAACAGAATTTCTGCTTGGATTTATAAACTGAATGGCCCGGCGATTGGTTGTTGGTGTAATTTCATCGGCTACTATCGACAAAGCCATCAATATAGAGAGAACCTATGCAAATTCAAGAGGGTAACTAACCTAGGAAACATGATAATGGCCAGCTCCATCGATGCTTAAATCTTGGATTGATGATGGCTATTTCAGAGTTAAAATATTTGAATGGAACATATGCCATTAGCAGGCTGGCCGGAATATTTTATTATATACGTTAGCAAAGCTGTTGTTGTCGTCGATCTACTACTATCCTCATCGGCCCAGGAAATAGCTCCCTTACCAGAATGAAGTATTTGGGCCGATGACATCAACAGAAGCCGATCAGCCAGAGCATAAAGCCAATGGTTTGCTGGATAGAAAAGATAGCCAAGCTCCAGTTGATATGTCCAAGCCATCATGCTCACAGCAACAACGCGGTGTCATTGAATATAGAACATGGGTCCTGCAAACTACATATTTGCCTCCCAAACCAACGAGGGCTGATCACTTCCTAAAATGGAATCGGCTGTGAGGATAGCACTTCACGTCATTTAAAAGGAAAGAGTTAACATGTTATGGCGCCACGCATGCATATATACATGTTGGCATATATGAAGAAGCTAGCAAGTGTGTATACGTCCATACATGGTATACACTTCTCAAAATATGTGAAGTTGATTAGTTGCTCAAAAGAAAGTCATACAAAGGATTCCTGCTCCAGATTGCCAAAGACCATGGTGTATCCATATATAAATAAGAATCGGCTGATCTTTCCCCTCATCTGCATTGGCTGATCTTTCACCTCCATAGACTCCAAGAACAGATATACAAAGACTGGTTTGGGGGGCCAGTATTGGCTCAATTTCCACTTCAGCTGATGCATCAAGTGATGGAGCCATTTGGCTTGGCAGACACAACATGGCTAGCTCAGGTAGAGCTGCCGCTAGCAATGGTACTTCAGCAGTGGATGACCGCGCGCGACGTGGGGGGCTTGGATACACCGGTGGTGCTCTGAATGCACAATCGGCTATGTAGAGCCGATGCTGCCACTACTGACCAAATTTTGTTGCTGAGACAAAAGAGGAAAAGCATCAAGAAGTTGAGTCCAATTACTATACAAGCCAAATGGAACTCTATTGCCGATTGGGAATTATTATATTTGGAAAGAGATCGGGACACGAAGTCTAGGTACCCCTCGATCGTCACGTGAAGATAAAAAGCAACAGAAGCTAGCAGATTAAGGAAAAGTGGACATATCATGACTAGAGAATTGGGATACATTTCTAGCTTCTTGAGATATGCTCATGCATCGTCGATTACTATATTCGGCTATGTACGGATAATTCAGTCGACATGAGGGCAGACTCTAACTTGTGCAGATGGTGAATCAATTTACAGTTCCATCTTCTCCGTACCCAACATATCAGTTCGTGACACCACTATAGTACCTTGGTTGAGGAGGGCTGATCAGGAATCAAGAGCAGTTGATCTACGTGTGCTATTAGAAGAAAAGTTTAGATTAAGTGGGCTGATAAAGTTGAGCAAACTAAGAATAGTCGATAGGCAGAGGAGATATTTTTTCTAATTATCTCACCATCGGCTGGATAATTTTGAAAAATAAATATCACATTCCCAGTGTCCAAACTCATGGGCAAGGGGGTGAGCCGATAAAGATGGTAGCCGATCACTTTCTGAAATGGAATCGGCTATGAAATTAGCAAGTCTCTTCACGAAGGATGAAAAGAAAAAGCCGAATCGGCTATTAGTTTGAAACCTTACTCTTCAAGTTGATGGAGTCTGCAGCCAATCGGCAAGGGCGTAAAGCCAGTGAGATATCGGTTTCTGGTGCAGCAGTGGAAATTCAAGAATAATCAGGTGAAACCAATGAAGATTGATATAGCCAATGACCATAGCTGGTTCGGCTAGAGCCAATGGGATTGTCGAGGTCAGATTAAGCTTTCCTCCATGGGTTATTATCATCGACTGTTCGACCAAGCATATTTTTCGATAAGAAGAAAAGTCATCATGGGAGGTTACATTAGAGAAACAAGAAAAGTTAGCGACCTGATTGCCGATAGGAGACCGTTAGTTTTCGGATTTAAAAATCATTATCAGCATATAAAAAATCAGTTCCAAGTATTAAAAGGTGCTCGGAATTTATATTATGGAAGCCGACAACAGAGGACGACCTTTTATCGTCAGCGGCGATATTGGAAAACAAACTAGGAGAACAAAGGAATTGCTACTTCTTTAAGTTACCGATGTCTACGCAAGGAAGAGCAAGATGGATGGCTGTATACATGGATACATGGTGCAAAGAAGCCACAAGAAGCCATCACATGTGCGAACAAGGAGGCAGCCGATGTTCATGTGCTATCGGCTAGTCACAAGCAAATAGCCGATAGTAGGAAAGAGGCCAATGTTCATGCTTGTTACCTCCGGCTCCAGATATAACCAATTATAAAAGATATCAGCTTCTATTACAAAAGTATTTGGTACTATTCTGAGGCATGCACTGGAATTCACGTACGAAGAAAGTTGAAGAGGACTTGATTTTGCCTACCGGTTATGCATTTGTATGTGAGATTAATTTAAAAGCATAAGAGATAGAGTCCGAATACCACACATGTGCACATGGCCATGTTAATGCTTGGAGTATGAAGCTAGGTGCTGGACGGCAGTATTCGGTTGAAGCACGGAGCAGAAGCAGACCTGCTTATTTAAAGATGTAACACATAAGCTATTCGGCATCGGCAAAATAGCAACTCACATTCAGGCACCGCTACAATGCTAGCAGGTGTCAATGCACGGCAGCATCGTGGTGGACAACGGACCAATATGTCATCGATCCAATACTATCCTCCTTAGCCCAGGAAATGATTACCCTGCCGGAAATCAAGTGTTCGGGCTGACGATTCCGATGGAAGGCGATCGGCAAGGACAACTCAAAGGCCGATGAAACTCAGATAAGCATCATGGAAAATTAGTGTATATGCGATGCTATCTTGTGCGTGCAGAAGACGGTTTGCAAGCGTCTCGGAGTCCAGTTAGAGCTGTATGATGACAACGAGAAAGCTAATCTGTTAAGCGTATATGTGCATGCCATACAAGGGAATTCCAAGAAAGACATGGGCATACATATAACTACAATTGATCGGCTAGATAAAGCTAAATGAAGCACAGTCAATCATTTATGGACTACAATTCTATTTTGACACTTTTGCATGCCTTGCTAGCTTGGTTATTTACGTGAGTAGAAACAAAGGAAAATATTTGTATATCATGTGCAAGACAAGCCCAAGATCCTCAAGTTCAGCCAACAGCAGGGGGGCAAGATCAAGTCCTACAAACACCAGGGGGCAAGGTCAAGGTCAAATGACAAGGGGGAAACCATCATCACAGCAGTCACCAAGTGCCCCTATCACACAGACAGCTCAGCCTCCTACTGGATGAACCCAAGTGTACTCAGTCCAGCTGCCAACCTCGCTAATTACTCAGCAGGTCGTGCAACGGCCGGCTTAGGAAAGATTCAGTACCTCATATCAAACACCACAGTTGGCCCATAAAATTACTCCATCAGTACAGAAGGGACAGGTCAATTTTAGCACAACAAGGAAACCAATAAAAGCCAATGGCCAGAAGTTCCAAACATATTGTCATGAGATAAAGATGGAAAAGATTACTTCTGATCGGCTCAACATCTAGAGAATTACTTGATGGCCCACTGAAGGTAACTTGATGGCCCACTGAAGGTAACTTCGTCCTTAGCAAATGAGGGCCTCATAATCAAAGGAGTACCGACCACTGCTCTGAGAAGTATCATGTGCCTGTTGGAAAGACAAATAAACTAAGAATACAAATGTTGGGTAGTCAAAAGACAGGAAAAATAAACTCACTAGGTTTCATCAAATTTCTCTTTCTTGGTGAGTTTCAATAGCCGATGATGCAATGGGTGAGGCAATCGGCTAATTAATATTTTGAGGAATCTTCATCCATCGACTCCTCTTAAATGATCCATGCAGCCGATGAAGATATAATAAAGAATTATTTGAGCTAGCTCAGATAAGAGGAACCATCGACTCTAATATAGAGCCCATGATATTCATCGATAACAAGAAGCTGATATTAGCATTTGTTCAGCCATCTATCAAGGTTCATTCGGTTGGTAATGGTGTGGCGTTGCGCGTTAGGATTCGTCCAAACCATGCAGATCGCTGCAACACTAGAGTTAATCATGTTACAACTCCTGAGCGAGCTACAGTAGGAGGCCACTGATGATTTGTTTATATATTTGAATCAAGAGTGAGTTGACATGTGATTATAATATTCATCAGCTTCGTAGTGAGAAGATCAAGAGCATAAAGTTGATGGTTTCCTGATAGAAAAGGAAAATATGACCAAGATTCTCCTGCTGGTATGTTTAAGCCTATTAATTCAGATACTATAATAGCTGAAACTTACCCGAGTTCGGCTAGAGGGCAACGTACGAATAGAAATCCTCATGGGAATTCTCAACTACTCGCTCACCGGCTCCTCTGTGGGGTGAACATCTCATTGAATCGGCTGTTGGTTCGCCATCGTCGTTGCAGCTGCATTCTCATTCTCTGGCACATTGGGTCTCGCCAGCGACTATGTCACATTGATGCTTAGCTGCTATATTGCCAGCACCAACGTGGCTACAATCGGGGGGCCTGGTACTCCTCAAATGGTCTGTCAAGATCCTGCAAATACTTGTCCAGGTTGGGTGCCAAGGTATCGGCTATGAGTGCTCGGGGTATATTTTAAATATGGTGGCCGAGAATTGAGGCACTGTACATGTGCATGCTTACATTAGCTGGAGCTCAACCAGTTCGGCTTTATTATCTACAACGCCAATGTGGATGTGCCGAGGCACGAGTACTCCTCCTACCTAGACCAAAAGATGCAGCAGTGGATATACAGAAATCGGTAGGGGTCAGCTCAGCTGCACATGATTGAATAGAGCATCCAGCCTCGAGGCTGATTGCTTCTGTTTCTAGCAACGAATCAGGCCCAACACCGATTATGTTGACTGAGCTTGGCACAAATAAATATGTCACAACATTTGACTCGAAAGTTGTGTTGGTCATCTCGTGGAAGGCAAATTAAAGGTTCTGTTACGTGTTCTTACATCTACAGAGAAAATACAAACAACAGTAGGGAAAGGGATAAATGTTAAGCATATTCCTCTGGCGAAGTATCTGAACTAATGACCTTTCCCGAAGAAAACTGGTTGCTAGTTTGAGACCCCGCCTTTCAAACCGAAGAATCATTTATTCCTAAAAAGTCGATGAAGATCAGACATCATTGAAAATTGGAACCCAGTGTCGCATCGGTTGAATATTTTAATCAAAGACTTCGAGGCTGATTCTAATCTGTTCGTTCAGCCAATAGTGGTTAGATACTACTCCAGGCCACCATACATCAGGATTTGTCCATTTGCTTAGGCCGTTGCCACTTCCAATTTCTTCGGCCACAACCAGGGATTCCATGAGCTGACAAAGGTCGCCGAGCAGGTCGTAAAGCACACTGAGGTGACCAGACTCAAGATGGAGGTACATGCATGCATATATGAGGTATATATTCTTCGTTCCTTACTTTTCCTATCACTTGTGAATAATTTATCATAGGGAAAGCATGCTATCTAAGTAGTTGATGAATGAGATATGATATGATGAAGGGAACCTTGCTTCTTTTTGCAAGGTACTTGGGAAATTTTCTTATAAAAATTCAAAATCAATAGCTTGTCTCCTTGATGATATTGAATTTCCTACTGAGGCCATATGTTATCATCAAAAAAAACTTCTACATAGGCTGCTTACTTTGTGTTGAGTTTTGTCAAGTTTTGTTGATCCTTGTTAAGAGATTTATCATGCTCCCATGATCAAGATGATGTACATGCCTCATATATATGCTGCTTCTACACTGGAAGTACATGAAACATGCTTTTCATCCACCTCAAAATATTCTGCTCCTACACTAGTAGAAGACAAAAATATGTTTGCTAGGCTTTATCAGAATAATTGCTCCAAATTTTTTATAATATTTCTCTCAAAAGTTTGTTGTAAAAAGAGACATGGGTTATGCAAAAATATAAAAAGATGGACAAAAAAGAGGTCCAAAGTAAAAAAAAGGAAGAAAAAGAGATGAGAATAAAGATAACCCATGTTCTCGCAAAAAATATTCCACAAGAGAAATATATTTCAGAGAGCATAGTAGAATTAGGTTAGCCACTAAATATTCCACACACATGCACATCTTGATCTATGAGTATGACACTTCTCTCCTTGGATCCGGGGTTTGACTTTACGATATACGCAAGGTAAGTATGCTACATATTTTATCTCTACCCGAATTCCACATAAGCTTTTTAGAAGTAGGGTGAATAGAGGCGAAACAATGTCTTGGTGAGGAACTATACACATTGAGCGATCTGAGAGAATCATTTGAAAAGCAAAGCTATGTTTTAATTTAAAAAATCTTTCAAAAACCCAAGTTTTCTGAGCAGGAGAAATGAGGATGACTGGATTCTAATCTGTTCCATTCCTCAACTACCCAAGATGATGTGGTAGACACTTCGAAGTTCACATGTGTAGGTGAGGCTTGGAATAAGGTATTATTACTGCTAGAGGATTCATCAGCTCCTTGGAAATCAAACTAGAAGAGGACACACGATGTATGCATGAGCTATACAACCTATTCGTGCTTATACATGTCAGCTACGTCCTAGAGTCCATGTGTGAAGAAATATCCTCCGTTGTTATTCGTCGATCGGTACTGGTGTTCAGCTATCATAATCCTGGGCTCCTGGCTTGTGTCGTCTTCACCTAATCAGCCGAGTGCCTGAGTGACCAAACCAGCAGGCTCTCTGGCTAATTTCATCAGGCATTAACAGATCAACCAAATCAAGAAGAATTGGCGGTGGCTCAACTGGGATAGCCGATAAAGATTACAGATACTTATTGGTCAGCCAGATATAATAATTGTTGCTTGGATGATGGTGTGATGAGACCTCTCGTGGATATCGGCTAAAATATCTAAAGTGCGTGAGAATATTTCCAAATACATAGCCGATTGTAATTATAAGACTCGAGGGGGAGGGGGCAGCTCCAAATCGGCTAAAGCGGGATCCAATCATCGACTCATATGATGCATAGGAGGGTTAATTTTTAAATTATCAAGACCAAGAAGAAAATGATTGATATGAAGCCGATGCAACCCTCGGTGTTGCGATCAGATATCATTGGCTCACAAAAGAAGACCAACGGATTAAAATAGTTCGAAGCCTGAAAATTCATACTCCGAACTAGGGGGGCCTGTGTTTACACCAAAAATTGGCAAGCTTACCCTAGAAAGGAAGGAATCGGCCGATAGCGTGCATACATAGTATTTCGGATAGCTGCCGAAACAAACGGGAGAATTACCAGACGGTGTCCTGTATATATTTTGCGGAGGCCAAAATAGGAAGTTGTACAGCGTCAAACTAAGGAGTATGAATCCAGCGAGAGTCCAAGCAAAGCACGATGTTGATAAATGGTCAAAGAAGCAAAGAAGGAGATGGGAAAGAAAATATATTTTAATTGGCTAGGCTACACAAGGTGTATCATCTACGTGCAAGGGAGGAAAGGAAATATTTTGTATATTTTGGGACAAACGCTTGATGACCAGGAAGCTCTTCACAGGCCAGAAGATATTATTTAATATATTTTGGGAGAAGGCAACCAAGGAGAAAATCACGGAAGGTTATCAGAGTTGTTGGCGAAATCTATTAATATTTTATTAGGCTTCGTGTAGGAGAGAATTAATTTAGCACGTACATATATAGGACTCTTGTATAGTTGTCGACCTTGCCATAGACCAGGCACCCCTATAAATATAAAGGGTTGCGGCCAATTGTAAAAACATTCACACATCAATCAAAATCAGTCTTTACTTTTTTGGCTTCACGCCAACCCTTAGAAGTAGGAGTAATATAGCATTTCGGCGAGTTCTTTAGCAAATAGGGCTGCATCGACTGATCGACCTCCAGCTTGCCTGTGAGTACCGTCACGACTTGTATTGTGTTTGTAAAGCCGCATCAGCTAATTGATCTTTTATGAGCCATAATATAAGTTAGTTATCGATCTGTATCGTAGTTTGTAAGGCTGCACCAGCTGATTGATCTCTTACGAATCATAATATAGATCAAAGTTATCGATCTTGTATTAAATAACTTGTTGTTTAATATAATATCACCAGTTATCGATTCTGTTAAGACTAGTAAGATTTTTCTTGTTGTTTTTGGTTGATTCACTAGTTATCGATCTTGTTATAATTAATAAACATTAATTATAACAAATCATCCGATTGAGATAGAGATAGATCGGCATTATATCATCTTAATTGGTCATTCTTTGATCTGGTCACACTTTAAATCTCATAATTGATGACTTAATTTCGCTAGATCGACTGTTTTATCTCTATTCCAATCAAACATAGAATGTATCCAAAAACATGTTTCAATCTTGAATAAACTCACTAGTTAATGATATCTAATCTAATGACACTAGCATAGCTGCATCGATCCGGTTGAATCTCACTGGTAAGACTTTAGATTAGAAATTATTGATTAGTGGGTTTGTCCATGATCGAGATATGTACTCTGTTTGTTTGCTATGCCTGCATTTGCTATTTTAGCCGATTGCCTATGCTCTCACACATATAGCATGTTTTCATGAATCTGTTGACATATAAATGGTTTTATAGATTCTTTGGCTTTAGTTTGTTATTATTATCATAGCTGCATCGATCCAATCGAACCTCACTATTGATGATAATAGATTAGATTCAAATTGTTTATGGATTTATTTATGGTAAACAGTCGATTGTTTGCGTGTTATACTCTTCTCATCAAACTTATCGGCTCAACGTTTATATTGATCATGTTCTATTTAGATGATGATGTTTTCTTATATTGCTTTATTGTCGGATATCGACTATTTAGTCAATAGCCTTATTGAATCGGCTATCTAGCCATACAATTAGAACTGTCTGGTGCAACACCGACATGTTCCACCTTAAACTACTGATTATTCTCTCCTTGTCAATTGCAGGGTCAAATTGACTGGCACGCCTTTGGTTCCGAAACCGACCATTCTTGTGTTGAAGCTAAGCAGATCTTCGGGTTCACTCCGTCAAGATCACCCGGCTTGCTGTGTGTTGATCACATCGCCACACTTTTGTGTCAACACCTATAATATGCATTTATTTTACATTTGCCATAGCATTATTGTTAATTTCATGCTGGCTAAGTGGTTAACAATATCAAACAATGGAAAGTGATGAAGTCCATAGCCGTCGTGGTTGCATCCCTTTCCATCAGTGATGGATGGAGAGATGGATGTATAATGAATATGTCGTAGATGATGAAAAAGTTTTCACAGCAAAACTGGATATGGCAATTTGTTCTTTGTCAAGATTTTTATATGACTAAAGTACTCCCACATCCAGCAGGATTTGCAGCTGAACACGAAGGCAAAGTGAGGTGACCTTGAACAGGCCTAAGCAGATCGGAACCCGCGGCCGAACGCCACTGAATCAAGCACCCCAAGATCCGCCTCTGCGCAACGCACTTCTCGCAAAAGAGAAGACAGGGGAAAGTGCCATTGGAATTTCATGGAAGATATTTGGCACATGACTATTAGCACTGAATTCACATAATAAAGGAGACCATAAGCTCAGATGATTTGGCATAGGATTATTAGCACTGAATTCACATAAAGGAGACCATAAGGTTCAGATAATTTGTCACAGGATTATTAGCACTGAATTCACGTAAAGGAGACCATAAGCTTCAGATAATTTGGCCTGGATTATTAGCACTGAATTCATACAAAGCAGATCAGCTTCACAGAGCATCTAACCAGTCATGACTCAACCAATGCATAAGCAGGAAATTGTCATTTTTAAGAAAAACTTGCAATCAAAACTCAAACTATGAACCTAGATAGAAAAAAAAGAAAGTTACTTAGCATCTAATCATATTAGGCAGATATCTCATATTAATTATCTAACCAATGGTGACAACATAGCTATTTGGACACAAGAATATGTAGCACATCATTTGCTCAAACTGCTTACCTCGAACTGCTATTACATGTATATGATGCGGCAAGGGGTTGCTTTGACCCAAGGCAACCTTGACACAATATGTTTTCAGTTTGTGATGACGAAAGAACAAGCTCTGCAACATTTGAAGATGTTGTGAAATGTATTAGAGGAACTAGCGGATGCACTTAGAAAATTGCTCAAAGCATAAAGTTCTTACCGTTCCAATTCAAACAATTAATGCAGCTCCTTTTAACTACAGGATCAATGGAGGAACAAATCGTTTTTTCCACGGCCTCCAAGGGAGATCTGTCAGATGCTTGCAGCATGTCACGCAAACTATTGTCATTCCCTAAGTAAATATAATCCGCAGGGTGTTTTTTGGTGCTTCCAGTATGTTGTTCAAAGTAATAGGCCAAAACAACCTGTAACATGAGGGGAGTAGCATAATAGATAAAAAGTTTTTATTCTTTAACAGTTGATAGACTGCAGAACCCATACCTTTGAGCCATTACAGGACAGACAAAAGCAACGTATATTGCAATTGCAACCAGTAATCACTCCTTTTAGCACAGCCTTCCGCAACTTGCAAACATAAATTACTTATTAATAATTGCATGAGATACAAAAACCAGACAGATAGCAAACCAAGGCAAAATGCCATCAAAGCAACTCTAATTCCATGATGGCAACTTTATCCTTAAGCAGTATAATAAGAATAGAAATTCAGTTACCCTTGTGCTCCTCGGTAGCGTCATGTACTCAGCCTCCACCCCCTCTGGTCAACACCAGCCGCCAAGGACAAACACTCAGACTCCCCATACTCTGTAGAGCCGTCATCAAGGAAACGCACCACCACAACGGTGATGCACACAGTAGTCGCTCACGCTGCCAACCCTCCCATCCCGAAGCCCTTTCTTCCCAGATGTGGATTTTTGTAGGGGATGCCAGCGACCTTGAGTGGCCCGGCGAGGTTGTCGGTCTTTAAGGCCGTGAAGGCATCGCAGGCCTGTAGGGGTGAGGGTGCCGTCGTTGTCCCATGCTTGTCCTCGCCAGAAGAAGGCAGGGCTCCGGTCGTGGCATGCTCCACGAGCGCCAAAAGCGGAACGACGAGGTGAGCGGTGGGCGCTAGCGGAGCGGGGAGACGAGGACGACGAGATCAGGGTGAACTCTGGGCAACTTTTCGGAGGCGGAGGGGATGAGCATGAGCCGCTCCTCCAGCTGGCGGCAGTTGGGCACTGGCGTGGAGGAGAAGGTCAGCCTAGGGCCTCAGCGGTGGCGGCGCAGGGTGGATGGTGATGGGGAAGGAGGATCGTCCGGCGTCTGCATCTCAGGGATTCGGAAGTTACCGGTGGGTACACGCGGATGGGTCTGCGGCGGGTGGGTGAAAAAGAAAACACGATTGAGGCGTCGCATAAGATTCTGCGACGGCAGGAACGCGTAAGATTCTTACGGTGAGCGTAAGATTTCATTGTGCCCCACAGTTACATGAATAAGCACCGTTAGATCTAAATACAATAATGCATCCGAGGGTTCTGATATAAGGTGGGTGACAATTTTTTGGTGAAATATATTTTTCAATTCCTTCGCTATTTTATAGTATAGATAATAGTCAAAGGAATTCGGCGTGAGACGAAGCAAACACGCTTGCGTGACACTGACAGCAACCCAGCCAGCCCACGCAGTAGATAGCATCTAGCTATCTGCCTAGTACACATAAAACAACCAACATGGACACCTATCACTTTCAGTAAGCACGCTTAACAACATGATCGGCTAACCTTTCTCATATCGCCATCTTTTTGTGGCAATTAATTAAAGCGGCCATGGTAGCCAGACTCTGGCAAGCACCCTCAGGTGATCTGTGAGATGAAAATTAATTCTTTAGATCATTATATTATATTTCTACTTTGCAACTTAATTATAACACGCTCTTCAACTCATTCCCCTCTGGTAAAAATGCAACATATAAGTATCGTTCTCATATGACCAACAATAATATATAAATATACTCCGTATACAACTATACTAATTTAATTAATTTATGTCTAAATTATGATTATTAAAATAAATTCAATTATAAGGATCAAATGGGGGCTTATGTATCCGGTCCCTTAGTAACCTCTAATAGGAAGCAGGGGATGTTTACCCGTGGTGGTATTGGATTGCATGCTCGGAAGCTAACAACAATCCTACTCTGTTCTAATAAATTATAAGTTATTTTAATTTTTTTTTACAAAGATATGTGACATCAAATAGGTGTAATATAAGAATATAATTAATGAAGAATTTAATGATACTTAGTTCATATCATAAATGTTATTATTTTATTATATAAATTTAGTCAAACTTGAGATTTTTTTACTCTCCAAGAAAAGTTGTAACGACTTTTAATTCGGGATGGAAGGAGTACTTGCTCCCTCCATTTTTTTGTTGTTGATTTTAGAACAATATTTTTGAACTAAAAAGGCTGTCCTATAATAACAAAATTGACGGAGTAATTGGGAACCAAAGGGATATGCATGCCTTCGTTTTGCACACTACGATGCCGCATGACCAAATCTCGTAAGCCAAAAGATGCATCGAAACGTTTTTGAAAAAGAAAAGATGCATCAAACTAAACAGATGAGAGGGAAACAAACATCTCACACCAGCAAACGATCCATCCATCAAACACAGTACATGCAGATTAATTAGGCGCACGCGTGTTTAGGAACCACGCCTGCAGCACACCACACTGCTAAAGCACCACGACAAGTCTACACTACTAGTAACCTATCTGCAGAGAGTGCACCTCGACCAGCCAGAGGCCCATCTCGGGGTATCCAGGATGCCGCCCGCAGGTCCGATCACGCGGCAGGGATTTTTTTTTTAATTTTAACACTTTTTAAAAACTAATTTTAAATATAACCCTGTCTGTTTTTTTAACTAACACTTTTGGCCGCGCCTATTGCCATGACGCGGCGAAATGCCTGTGCCGCGCCATGCATGGTGGCACGGCAACGGGCTGACGTGGCGACGACCGAAATCGCTGACCGGTAACGTGGCAGGGTCCGCCGCGCCACCGATCTTGACGCGGCAGCGACGCGCCCTGATTGGTGGTGCGGCAGCGATGCGCCCTGGTCGCCTGGCCCTGGCCTTCCCTCGCGGGGCTCGGCACGGGCGCCGCGGCTACGTGTCGCGCGCGTGCACCCACATGAACCACGCTGCCGTGCTCGGTTGGCCCTGCTACATCTGCACGCGTCCCCCGTCGCCGTTTGACCTCTGGGACGCGCCGAAAGTTTCAATCCTTTCCTCGTCTCCCAAAAGTATTGACGTTATAGCCTCCTACTCTACCCAATCAGACATCAATCATCCATGTCCTATCACTTTTCGAATAGAAAAATGAAAAACAAGTCTAGCGTTGGATGATGGTGGAGCTATGTAGGAGCGGTGGCCAAGCACGGAAGCAGAGCAATGAATGCGCACGTCATTCCAAATTTTCAGCAGATGTAATGGTTGCTTTGCAGGGGCCCCAAGCGTGCTTCTGCTCCCAACGCCACATCTCGCGACACCCGCGGCCACAGCACTGTCTCACTTCCCGTGCGAATTGATGTGCCAGATAGATTGAAGGCTGTTGGCGGTACATGTTGTAGTTCAGCACTTCTAATACGAAAACAAGCACTTCCAACTATATATAGAAATGTATTAGTATTCATGATGAATATTTATTGTCATTGGATTAAACATATAATAAATTTTCATAATAAACTTATTTAAAGATACATATATCGATACTAATTTCTATTGTTTTAAGTTTTGACTTTTTAATAATTGATACATGTATTATTTGGGATGGAGGGAGTATTAGGGAAAAAAAATAGCACTCTAGGCTTATGTATGCAAAATGCAAAACGCCAGATTCGACCTAAATCCTGCCGAATCAGCGCAAATGAAATAGTGCTTCTGCTCCCCAAGCATTTACCTAAATCCTGTCGAATCAGCTGAGTCGTCTGAAATGATTAGCTGCCAGCTTGGAAGACGTTGGATCTTAATGGAGGTGGGAGATTGAAGGAAAGTTACACCGTGACTTTATGAAGCAAAGTCACTGAATCCTGATCCCAACCATTGTGAGCATTAAATAGTATGGGAATTACTAAACCATGGTAACTTATAACAAGTAAACAAGGCACAGAGGCGCATGTCGCAGCTTATAGGTTGGAGGAGCCAACAGTACATGTAATAGCAAAACGATTAATGCTTTTTCTACTCCATTAGAAAAGCATTAACAAATACCTCATTAAAGATATGAATTATAAACTTTGATGTGTAATTTTTTTTCTTTAAACTTAGTTAAAATAAGACTATAGTTTAACCTAGAATAAACTCGGACCCATTATATTTCAGGCAAGGAGAAGATACTTACTACTCCCTCCACCCCAAAATCAGTGGTGTTTTATATTTGTCCTAAGTCAAACCATTTCAAGTTTAAGCAAATTTATATAAAAAAACTACAATATTTATATGATACCAAATACGGAGTAAGTATTATTAGATTGTTATTTATTCGGTGTCATGAATATTTATGTTCTTTTTCTATAAATATTAATGTGCCTGCCTCGCGCGCGTTTTTGAAGCTCCAGTAGTCCCCCCGTTCCATTTTATAGGCCAGGCTGTATACCTCCTGGCGGCGAAGAAAGTCGCCATGAAGTTACAGCCGCCGCAACGTATCTTCGGGATTTCCCCACTAGCACACGAAATGAGGAAAGTTCCTGGAAGTACTCCCTCCATACCTGTAAAGCAAGTCGTTTAGGACATGATTGTATTTACCAAGGAGTGATTAATTAGGGGGTATTTTTCCCTGTTTCCCTCATTAAATAGGGTTGCGTATATCCCCTAGACAACAAAAGTTGGCAGCTGGATTGGTTAGGCTGCTACGTCCCGAGGCCTGTGGGCAGGTTTCGAATCCCCTTGCTGACGCTTTTTTTTGCTTGAACGTGATTTTGCATGGCGATTAATGCGTAGTGAAGCGGAACGGGCGGCGAGCGCTAGGGGCAAACGCGTCCAAACGCGACCCCGCGTGCGTACAACGACATGCTTTGCGAAAACGGGCCAAGAGCCCAGAACGACATGCTTTACAGGTACGGAGGGAGTACCATCTCTTTTTATTTTTCCTTTTATTACTGATTGTTATGCTTGTCGAGAATCGACCTTGAGAATTGACCTGTTCATGGATTGAGGCGTATAGAAGTTGTATAGATGCAAATCCCGTTTTCCATCCCAATCCTCAACAACAACACAAAGGAACACAAGAGATAGGCAACGTATCAGGTGCGAACCAACCAACCCGTGTAAACTTGAAAACTACCAATCAGGACCACTAGATGCTGATCCAATGGATAGGATGAGAAGTAGGATTTTTTTGCGCTTAAGCCCCCCACCCGCCGGCCTCTTTTTTTTGCGCTTAAGCTTCCTTACCCCATCTATTGGATTAGCATCTAGGGGTCATGATTGGTAGTTTCCAAATTTGTACAAGTTGGTTGGTTTGCACCTGATATGTTGCCCAAGAGATAAATATATGTGGGAGAGAGCCATCTCTTCATTAGTCCATATAGATATACATGTAGTCCCTTTATATAGATGTCCCAACCATAGCATATATGGTACGAGCCCATTAGGGCATATATGGCCTCCATGGCATCAGGGGCGAATCTACGTGGAGTCGCCGGGGTCGCGTGACCCCGATGGTTTTCTACGAATCCATTATACGTGTATTTTTTCACCAGTTATGACCCCGGTAAAAAAATAAGATGACCCCGGTGGCCCAGCAACAATAACGCTATAGCAGCCCAACACAGCCCAAGAGAGAAGGCCGAAAGTCACGTAGTCACGTTCAGTAGCTCGCCGCAGCCCGCAGAAAGCCGAAACATTGCACGACTCTTCTCCCGTCGTCAGACCTTCCGCCTTCGAAACGTCCGTGTCGGTGCTCTCGTCGCCGTTCCGTGATTGCAACCGTCACTTGGTGTTGACGGCGACGGACGGGCGGACGGCCACCGCCGCCGCTCTCCGAGTATCCGTTTATTCAATCCTGCTCAAGTACGGAATATCCCCTATTCCCCTACAAGTATTCTACCGAGGTAACCTAAAATCCCTAATCCTATCTCAAAATTATTCTTTGCTCCCCAGTCTTGCAGGTTATGTTTTTTTTAATTTTTTTCAGCGAAAGGCAATTTGCTTGCATTCCAACAAAGTAGATACTACTATACTAGTTACTGGAGAAGTGGAGAGCACGTTCAGGGTTCATCTGTTCATCTTGCCAGCAAACATGTCACGTAAGTAAAATAGTAAATTAGTGACTTTTTAATCATAGTGTAGCTAATGCCGAACTGTGCACTCAATATCTACTTGTGTGTTTAATTTTCTTGATTGAATAATATAATAGGCAACCAAAGCACAATGGGTCGTTTTTTTGAAAAGGAAATTGAGTGATAATGAAAATGTTGATGGAGATAGAGGCACCTCCAGAAGAGATGGAATGGAGAAGAGATGCAAATGTAGTAAACACCAACTATACAACTCATCGTTCTTCACGAATCTCACGACATGAGGTAAATTTTGATGAGCTTCCATATGGTCCAGCAGGTAGAAGGAGAATTTCAGATTACATCGGTGAAAAGCTACAAAATGAGATAAGAAGGAAGTATTTGATTAGAGGTCCTTTTAGACCACCACCTGGTTTTAATTATCCACAGAAAATTATAGCAGACCATCCACTTCGGTTTAGAGCTGAATGGTACACAAAGTATGATTGGTTTGAGTATAGTGAGAAGGTGGATAAATGCTTCTGTTTATACTGCTATTTATTCAAGGATAGCAATGAGGGCCAAGGTGGGAATGATGCATTTGCAAAAGATGGTTGGGATGGCTTTAACAAATTGGATAGGCTGCATGATCATGTAGGCATCCGACCTAATAGTTTTCATAACACAGCAGTCAAAAGATGTAACAATTTGACGAAGCCTGATCGATCCATTGCCAATGCCCTCGAGAACCAGAGAGATGTCAATAAAAAGGAGCATCTTATTATATTGAATACTTCTATTGATCCTGTTCGATTCTTGTTGCATCAAGGTTTAGCTTTTTGTGGTCACGATGAATCAGAAACGTCCAAAAATAAGGGAAATTTCTGAGAGTTGGTGCGGCTTTTGGCAAAGCAAAATGAGAAAAACAAAAGGCTTATTTTGAGGAATGCTCAAATGGTGGCTGCAGACATCCAAAGAGATATTGCAAATTGTTTTGCTGAGGTAAGAAAAAGAATGATTTATTGCTTTGGTTACATATAATATTATATCTCTCATAGACTATTTATACAGATGTATTATTGGTGTCTATATTTTTTCAGACCATAGTGAAATCAATTGTTGAAGAAATTGGTGGCGATGTGTTTTGTTTATTGGTAGATGAGTCAGCTGATGTTTCTGGCAAGGAGCAAATGGCAGTGGTTTGAGGTATGTGGACAAGAGTGGGTTAATAAAAGAGAGACTTATTGGTATAGTTCATGTGAGCGAGACCTCGGCTTCATGTCTCAAATCTAGCATTGATAGTCTATTTGGTAAGTATGGATTGAGCATAAAGTAAGTTAGAGGCCAAGGCTACGATGGAGCAAGTAACATGAGAGGCGAATTTAATGGTTTGAGAGCTTTAATCATGAGAGAAAATAGCTCTGCATATTATATTCACTGTTTTGCTCATCAATTGCAATTAGTCATTGTTGCAGTGGCTAAAAAGAATGATGATATTAGTGATTTCTTTGACATGGTATCTCTATTGATTAATGTTGCTAGAGCCTCTTGCAAAAGGAAGGATATGATTTGAGAAAGTCAACAAGAGTTGCTAAAGCAATAGGCAGTGGACAACTTAGTACTGGAACGGGATTAAATCAAGAACAATCACTTCAAAGAGCCGGTGACACTCGTTGGTTCTCTCATTATAAAACTCTTCAAAGGATAAACAATTTGTTCCCTGATGTTATTGAAGTGCTCCAATATGTTGAAAAAGAAGGTCCCACTGATGCCAAGAGACGTCAAGCCCGTGGTCTCATGGACTATCTCAAGGATTTTGACTTTGTGTTCCACTTGCAGTTAATGTTGCTTATATTGGGACATGCAAATTGTTTGTCACTGTCCTCACAAAGGAAGGATAAAGACATCTTAGAGGCTATGTCAGAGGTGCAGTTAACAAAACAGAAATTTCAGCAAATTAGAGATGATGGTTGGGATTCCATACTAAGTTCTGTGTTATCTTTTTGTGAAGAACAAGGCATCCCAAAGTTAGACATGGAACAAGAGTACATTGATAGGCACAAACCAAGGAAGAAGACCAACCGCACCAACTATCAACACTACAAATATGATTGCTTGAACCCAGTTATTGATTTACAGCTTGCAAAATTTAATGACCGTTTCAACGAGGTAAATTCTGAATTGCTTACCAACATTGCTGCTTTTAGTACAAAGAATTATTTTGATGCATTCAAAATTGAGAGTTTGATGGAATTGGCTAAGGCATATCCTGATGATTTTGATCCAAGGGACCTAGATGATCTTATTATTGAGCTTAATATTTACATCGACAATGTGTGCTAGATTTGCCCAAGTGGCCACTATTTCTGAGCTTGGTAAACTGATGGTGGATACAAACAAAAATCTTTCTTTTCCTTTGGTATATCGGCTCCTCAAACTTGTGCTAGTTCTTCCTATTGCGACGTCGTCAGTGGAAAGGTGTTTCTCAGTAGTGAAAATTGTGAAGACGGACCTGCGAAACCGAATCGGCGATGGATTTATGAATGATTGTGTCATTTGCTTCGTTGAGCAAGAATTTCTTGATGCAATTCCAAATGATGATATCATAGTTTGTTTTTAGAATATGGATGATTGTACCCGTAGGGTGAAACTATAAGAGGTAACCACTTTTGTAAATAGTTTTTTTGTCGGATTATGTTATTGTCACATTTATCCCTGTATGAATGCTTACTATTTATAGTATATTATTCTTTTTATGTATGGTGTTAGATTATTGTCAACTATAGTTATGGCTCTAAGTATAGTCCGACCCTGCGATGATTTATCCTAGATTCGCCCTTGCATGGCATATATAGTATGAGCCCATCAATCCTCTAATTGAGAAATTCTTAACGGTGCTTATATAAAAAAATTATTGGCAGACAAGGTTTGATCTAATATAAGAACAGAACTTCAAACTTCTTTATATCTTTTCTTATTGATAGATAGATTTTGGTAAAAGAAATGCGCAATATATAAAGAAGGTGTTGGAGGATGAAAAAAAAAATACAGAGAACGATTTTTATTCAAATGGGTTTAACAAAGACTCGTGGAGATGCTCTCTAAGGAGGAAGAAGCAGTGAGACTGCTCATTCTGTTGATCAGACATGGTCTGGCCTCATGACGACATAATATTGAACTCTTTTTGAATTTTTATAATTTTCCAAACTAAAACAAAATTTCTATCAATTTTCAAATATTAAACCAGATTTTAGGATTTTTAGTTCCACTATTTTTTCATGTACAAATACCAAGTTGGCCCAACAAGAAAACCAAACAATGGAAAGCAGTTTTGGCCTAAACTATTCAGGTTTAGCTAGGGATCATGCAAGCTGAAGATATCTTTGAGAGCATCTCCATGTGAGCCATTTGAATAAAAGTCGCTTTCTATATCTTTCCACCGTCCAACAATTTTTTTATATCTTGTGCGTATTCTAGAGAGATAATCCCGCTCTCCATCTTTAGCTAGTGAGAAATCTAAAATAGAGGATGATAATATTTGGATATCTAATTAAAGAAACAGTTGAAGGACATTTTTCACCAAAATCTTGATTATATTCCTATCAATAAAGAAAGATATAAAGAGGCTCTCGGAGTTATTCAAAAGTGAAAAATTCTACTACTGGCACTAGCTAAATGCTTTGGTGACGTATTGCTTTCCCGTGTAGATTTGGGTACGAAGAATATATAAGGACAGACAAAGTGAATTAATGCTTAGTTTTTGCTCCTCCATTTTTATTTAGTGACTTCATCTAATTTCTTAAGCATAAAGAGAAAAGAATTGGTTGCTGTCCTTTTTTTTTTTTTTTTGAAGCTAATTGGTTGCTGCTGTCCTGGTCAGATGCAAAAGCATGGGCGGATCTCTAGAACATGGATTCATGCGGTAAAACAGCCTTGTGCTTCTAATACAGCATCTTTTTGTGAGCAAATAATTAATGTGACAAGGGAGAAACGGCCGGGGGGTTCCATTTGAATTTATTCTGGGTTCCATTTGAATTTATTCTGTATATCTATGTCATCAGCACGTTCCGGACTAGTGTCCAGATCGCGCTGGTTGCTTCTTCATTTGATGTGAACTAGTGCAAGGCGCGCACCATCACGCGCATGTGCAAGCATATGTAGAAATGGAAATATGGAGAAAACGCGGTGAGTAATAAGGTACATGTATATTTGAGACGTATATATTACATGTCCAATTCAAGTTTCCAGACTTTGAACTAAGATGTAGATGAGTCTTGGATTAGAACACACAGACATAAGTATGCATTGGAGCCGAAGGCATGAAAGCTTGGGTTATAAACAAAGATGGCGGTCAGCAATGACTGTTGTATGTCCCCGCGCACATGAAGAAATAGTGAAGGCATCTTCTTGGTAGGTGGTAGTACCTGGTGTAAGAACGAAGGTTGTAATCGACTCAGCAAATAGCTGAAGCAGTAAATTGTCGGAATATTTATGAACAGTCAAATGCACGTTTATAGTGGCTGGTAAAAAGGTGAATTCATTTCAAAGCATGTTAATGTGACATGTGATGTGTTCTGTGTTTGTTGATTAGAAATAAAATTCTAAATTTGAGTCACCAGCAATATTCTGTAAAATTTTTGGTCTTAACATTAGAGGTCCAGAATCCACTGAATATCCAGAGTAACAGATGAATCTAGTACACGTAGCTTCACAATTGAATTTTATAATCTTCTTGAAAATTATAGCGAGATATGCTGATTAAGCGTTGCATTTGTTTTCAGAACTGTGTTTGTCATACTCGAAGTGAAACCTAGTATATTGTTCGCATCAAGACACCAGGAGAACTGACACCGAGTAGTGAAGCCAAGAATGATTTTACCTGGTGGATCTTCATGCTGAAATCCAGCGGTCTGTTGTACTGGTTGGCGACTCCGTTTTGAGATATGTGGTGACATACTGTGTGTGCATGCAATAAAATTGTATCAGAATGTTACACTAGATTACAGGATGAAAAAGCTTTACGTTAGTACCTTTAATTCTGCGAACTCATTCCATGATTTGGTCATGTGGGTGTAATAATCCTTTATGAAGTTAAGGATTTATCCATGGCATTATGTAGATGATTTATATTCTGAATGTATTGTGCCGCAGTAGCAAACTCACTTCCAAGGTGAAGAAAAGCATCATACATCTGTTCTGTGCGTGCTGTGATATATGATACAGATGACTACAGCTTGTTGATGTGTGCATTTTGTTTGTTCAAATGAGACATCAACTGTGATAGGATTGGATAGTTCAAATCAAGTATTTTGTATCCAGATACCTAAGATATTCCACAAATGTACAAAAAGGGCCGGCACTGGGTCTGCCCTTTTTATACATTTGTGGAATATCTTAGGGAGTGGTAGATAGTGGCTGTTTCTATTGCCGCTGCAGTGTTTGTTGTGAAATTTCATTGAACTTACTTGTGAAGCTTCCTATGGCTACGAATGTCTCGAACCTTCATTCAGTCAGAATAGCCTCAATCCCGTATATTTTTTTGGTGACAGCTGCGTAAATTACCTTCAATCGACTGACATAGGCTGCTGGAACAGGTACCTGAAATGGGGTTGAATAGAGTGGTTATCAGCATTTGGTGTGTTTAGGATAAACTGGACTGATAGTGTAGCTTTAATGCGTAGTGAATTAAAGAGGGAGTTGATTACCTGAGAAAAGTGTGGAATGTCTCTGAAGTTTTCGAGGTTGATAGGAGTATCAGGTTGATGCTGCACTGAACTTAGGATTTGATCGATGTCGCTGGAGTCTGTAGTTGTGTAAAATGTGGTGTTTTTAGGTGCTCAGCAATGTCATCAATATACATGTAAGTGCTATCCATGCTGTTGCTTGGAATGGATTTGATGCTATCACAGATATTGTCAACCTGTGATTGTAGTCCTCAATAGAATTTTTGAGGAGCGAACCACATTTGGATAGCAACCTTCTTGCATTTGCTGAAAATATTAACTTTGGTGTAGTAAAAATCCCGTATTTCAATGATCACCAGGTAGCTGTAGTCAGGTGCTCTGAGATCATAGCTGGTCCCTATCATGGCTGCAAAGCTGTCCTTGAGACCATGTTTACCTAGGTACATAGCATCGATTAGAATTGTATCTTTCGGGGATATATATTTTTTATTGTATTAACAGAAGATATCTGTACGGCGTACCTAGGTACACAGCAAGTTTTTTTTATTAGGGATCATTGCTCATGCTAAATCTGTGAAGCATAGTCTTGCGTATGTCACAAAATGATGTACCAGACATTTTGTTGAGCGGCAGTACCTAGTTAGACAAGCAAATTCTTGAATTAGCAAAAAATAAATTTGAGATTACCAAGGAGTAAAACTGCACATCGTTCTTTGAATATTAGGCTTGCTAACTGGACACGATAGGGAGCACTATTCCAGACTGTTCTTGAATATTAAGCGTACTGTTCAGATGTGAGAATGAAAACGAAATGCATGTAGCACTGACTTCATGGACAATTCTAAGTTTTGAATAGACAATGAGATGTAGTATTTCTGTTTTACATAGAAATCCAATTAATGCATTAGTGGAAGAATGGACATCATGTATCTGCTGCTCAGTTAGGCAAATGAGGAAAATCTATAAAACAGGACATGAATATTGTGTAAAATGTAAGTGAACCAAGAAGGTCATTTGGACTGAAACCTTTACAAAAACTGCTAACTCTATCTTTGAACCAAACTGAAGGGGTAAGCTAATTGGTAACATTGAAAAATCTAATAGGCTGTGTAAATTCTAAAGCATTTATCTACACTGTTGGTTTTCACAATAGATCTTGTAATTGAATGGTGAGACCAAGATTTGAAAACACAAAGCTGTGCAAACTAACATGATATATCAGAAGACTTTGAATAGGTGATCCTATCAAAGAAGGGTATCGGTCACCACTTTGGAATTCAAAGAAGAAAAACAACATTACATGGTCACTCGAATTGATGCCCATGCAGGTAGAGCCACATAGAAGCAACCAATTAATTAGGGTGTAAATGATGAACAGAAAAACAAAATAGGGAACGTGCCCACATGCAAACGAATCCGAACCAAATGGATGGACCTAACGCGCACGTAGCCTAATACAACAGGAAGCCTAGGCCGAAAAGCAGGGGCCTGTTGACGAAAGTTACTGGGAACAGGACCGTGGAGCCTTGTGGAGCGAGCGCAGGAGCCCTGAGGGTCGACGAAGCACCGGTGGGATCCGAAGGCCAAGCCCAGCGGTGCCCCCCTGCGGTGGGAGGCCGCCGCGGAACTTGCAATGCAGGTCAGCGCAGGCTGAGCCGGACCGCGGAGCACAAAGCCGATAAATGCGAGGGAGCTAGGGTTTCGCCAACGGGAAGAGCGGGGGCGACCGCGGGAAGGGAGAGCTCCCCGCCGTGGCAATGGGGGTCCTCGTCAGCCGGATCCTCCCTAGGAGAAGCACCGTCGGGCGGTGGCTAGGCGAGGGCGGCGCCGGCCGGCCGCGGCGACGTGCGGAGGCGGAGCGCTGATTCGGAAGAGAAGCTGGGCGACAGTAAGGATAGCGAGCAAAAGCTGCAGGAGCCGCTCCACACGAAGGCCTTGGCAGGGCCCCTCTGAAAATGACTCCGGCTCTGCCTCCACCGAAGGAGCAGCTTCTTTGAAGAAGCTAAAGCCATTCTAAATAACGTTTGGTAAAACGATTTCTTCTGTTTTTTTGAATTGATGGAAGTGTGAATGTCCATATTGCCCTTGCTTTAACTTGGTTTTTACATTTTATTTATATTTTTGTGATTTATTACATATTTTACAAGTACCAGGCTAGCAGATCCTCCTCTTTCTGCCCATGGCCTCGCCACCGCTGCCACACGCTCACGTCGCCGTGGCCTCCATATCTTTTCACTCGCGGATGGACGAGGAGCTGGGAGAAGCTCAGTTTTGGGGCTCCGGCCGCGCAGCACAAGAAATGCTCTGGCTCCCTTGCGGCTTCGACAGCGGAGCTGGTTTACTCATCGGTGTTTGGCAGGGCTTCGGTAGGAGCCGGAGCCGGAGCCGCTCGCGGAGCCCTGCCAAACGGCCCCGAAATCAGATTCATAAAACGGTGACCATCGGATGCAAGATCAGACGGACGAGGAAATTTGGAGTGACGTGGACCCTTGGACCCTGCTTCACACGCTGGAAGCAGGCGGCTTATTTAGGGGAGAATGAGCAGTCCACACGAAATGCATGTACATATCACGCTGTACCGATGGTCAATGTATGATCCATTTAAATCATCAGTCCTACCACACATATATCTATGTATGTACAACTTAAGCTTCCGGAGAGACCGGGTGTCCATCTCAAATCCATCAAGTTTTATCAACTGGCATTTGATGTTAACCAGCCATGCATTGATACTGACCGTATGCCAAATTTTCCGTGAGAAACTTTATCACTACATGCCACATGTGTTAACCTGCCATTGATATTGAGAATGCCAAATTTACCGTGAGAAATTAGAAGAAGCCAAATGCTACATCCAACCGCCCAGCCTGTTCGTTTGGCTTATGCTTGTCGTATACGATCATAAATTTTCAGCCGGAACAGTATTTTTCTCTCACACAAACTAGCCAGCAGTACTTCTTCACGAACCAGCAACGATACAAAGCAGCCAACCGAACAAGCACCGCTCCTCCTGACCTATTTCATCGGTTCGACACATTAAGGAGACTGACGGCGGCGCTTCGGCCAGGTCTCGACATCTTCGCCGACATCAGCGACGAGGAGTTCACTCGCGACCTCACTGCTCGGATGGCCCGTGAGAATTAAAGGCACGACTGCAAAGGTCAGCTGTGCCTGGGCCCAGTCGAGGACCAAGGGGCTGCAGCTCCTGCTAGGCGTTCACCGTGACAAGCGCGCTGGAGAGCCACCACGCCATTAGAGGGGTCGCTGAGGGGCGAACAACGAGGACCCGGCCGTGCAGCTGTCAGAGCAGGAGCTCGTGGATTGCGATACCACAACAAAATTGTAAAATATAATGAAATGTAAGTATGTATTAGCAAAACCTAAAAATTTAGTAAATTTATTTTAATATGGTAGACCATCAAGTTTAGACTAATCCTTTTTTATTGTAATGTTTTTTAGGATTTTATTGTCTACATCTTTCTTAATAAAAATATAGATATGAAATTATATATGAAGTATAAAAATGTTGCTGTATTGTTAGGGGGCATGCCTCCCTGGCTTCGCCCCTATTTCGAGTATGTGAGCAAGATTGGCTTGGCGTCGTCGGCCTCCTACCCTAACAGAGGAATGGATGTCACATGCCAGGTCAGCGCCACATCGTGCATGGTCCTGATCATGCGAGGCTTCGAGGAGGTGTCACCCCTCGACGAGTTCCAAATGCTTAGAGCAGTTACCTTCGGGCCCGTCGTGGTTTCCATCGCCGTCAAAGACCACAACAACGATTTTCGCAGACTACGAGGGCGGCGTGTACCGGTCGAGGCAAGTGCGTAACTGTGAACGATCATGAGCTGTTTGTACTCATCGGTTACGGCTACGACTGCTACATCCTCAAGAATTCCTTTGGAGAAGACGGGGGACGAGGGCTTCATGCTCCTGCCGCGATTTTTTTTAATTTTAACATTTTTTGAAAACTAATTTTAAATTTAACACTGTCTATTTTTTTTAAACTAACACTTTTGGCCACGCCTGCCTGTGCCACGCCATGCATGGTGGCGCAGCAGCGGGCTGACGTGGCAATGATCGGAATCGCTGACCGGTGACGTGGCATGATGTCTCTGGCGCCCACCGATCTTGGCGCGGCGCAACACGCGCTACCGATCGGTGGCGCGGCGGCGATGACGCGCTGATCTCGTCGCCACAGCCCTGCCTCGCCTGCCAGGGGGCTCGGCCGCAGGCGCCATGGTTGCTGCGTGTCGCAAGCAAGACACCAAGCATGAACCACACTGTCGTGCCCGGTTGGCCCTGCTACATCTGCACGCCTCCCCCGTCGCCGTCTGACCTTTGGGACGCGTCGAAAGTTTCAATCATTTCCTCGTCTCCCAAAAGTATTGACGTTATAGCCTCCTACTCTACCCAATCAGATATCAATCATCCATGTCCTATCACTTTTCGAATAGAAAAATGAAAAACAAGTCTAGCGTTGGATGATGATGGAGCTGTGTAGGAGCGCTGGAGCGGGCCAGGCACGGAAGCAGAGCAATAAATGCGCACGTCATTCCAAATTTTCAACAGATGTGATGGTTGCTTTGCAGGGGCCCAAGCGTGCTTCTGCTCCCCAACACCACTTCTGCTCATTTGCGCTTTACTACTCTACTACACATAAATCCTGGAGCTGTGTTGTAGAGTAGTAAATGAAATAGTGCTTCTGCTCATTTGCGCTTTACCTAAATCCTGGAGCTGTGTAGTAGAGTAGTAAATACACCGCCAGCAATGTATGTATGCACTTCTGCTCATTTGCGCTGGAGCTGTGTAGTAGAGTAGTAAATGCTACTCGCTACTAGGAGTACTATTTCATTTGGAAACACGCGCAAATGGAGTACTACGTGTATCTGACAACGACGTACTCCTTCTAGACTAGTACTCCCTCCGTACCCGTAAAGCATGTCGTTCTGGGCTCTTGGCCCGTTTTCGCAAAGCATGTCGTTGTACGCACGCGGGGTCGCGTTTGGACGCGTTTGCCCCTGGTGCTCGCCGCCCGTTCCGCTTCACTACGCATTAATCGCCATGCAAAATCACGTTCAAGCAAAAAAAAGCGTCAGCAAGGGGATTTGAAACCTGCCCACAGGCATGTCGTTGTACGCACGCGGGGTCGCATTTGGACGCGTTTGCCCCTGGTGCTCGCCGCCCGTTCCGCTTCACTACGCATTAATCGCCATGCAAAATCACGTTCAAGCAAAAAAAAACGTCAGCAAGGGGATTCGAAACCTGCCCACAGGCCTCGGGACGCAGTAGCCTAACCAATCCAGCTGCCAACGTTTGTTGTCTAGGGGATATGCGCAACCCTATTTAATGAGGGCAAACAGGGAAAAATACCCTCTAATTAATCACTCATTGGTAAACACAATCATGTCCTAAACGACTTGCTTTACAGGTATGAAGGGAGTACGAAGAAAGCGCCTAGGCAACAGTGGTAGTACTCCAAATCACGGAGCCCATTGCCGTCGGGGTCACAACTCTGTGGACCCGGATTCTAGGCTTACAACGTGGGCTCAAGCCAGCTTTCCCCTCCTACCACCTCTGAAGCTGGGCTGCGGTCCGCTTATTTTAGCTTGCTTCTGTTGGGCTAGGAAGGCAATATGGCTCTAATATACGGAACACAGAACAGGTAGTTGAAAGCTGCTGTTGCCGCGCGAGGAGGTAACGTAGTAATTCTTGCCGCAATCCAATTCACGGCCCATTTTGCTCTCGATTCGCACCAGGATTATACAGCGAAGTAGAGCCTGAGATGGAAAGTGGGAACGACTCCGTTGAACTAGCCATGAACTACTCTTGTCCATTCTGATAACATGCACATAGAGTTGCAAGTTTGATCCCATGATATATAATAACTCGGAAAGATGCTTGACGAATATGCTAATAATAATAAGCATGGTTCTAAATCAAAACCAAATTGCATAACCCCTTGCATTTTAAAATAGCGGGCTATTGAAAATAGCGGCAACTTTTTCTTCAGCAACTATGAAGCTATAGCGGTGCTATAGCGACGCTATGACATATAACATTTTAAAGAAAAACATGAAAAACACCAGTAATTGATGCACAAAAACATGACAAATATGAAATTCGATAAACACAAATATGTTTCTAAGGTTCCACAAGTCCAGGTAGCATTACTAATATGACACTACAACATCGTTCATGACACACCAGTGTTTAATTGTCCAAAATATAAAATTAGTGGGCTCAACAGGCTAGCACATTGGGGCCTGTGTTATGTAAAACTGAAATAGCGCCGCTATTTTGGTGCTACCGCTAAGTGGATTAGCGGCACTATAGCCCACTATTTTGGCCATAGTTGTCATAGCGTCAAAAACAACAATAGCTTAGCGTGACTTTTCTCCGGCCACTATAGACTGCTATTTAAAACCATGACGCCTTGCATGTAGAACTTGTTTTGTTGGGAGCCTGAAGCAATTTTGCCTAGCCCCTCAGTTGCCTGTATCCTGGCTGCACCATGTTTGGTTCATGTCTTGGTTAGCTGCCTGTGCCAAGCAAGTGGATCCTCCGCCACGTCACCAAAATCAAGCGCCTGGTGCCGATAGTAAGACATCTGTGCCGACGATGCTAATGGTGTTCATAGAAATAAGGTATGTGTTCATATAAATGAATGTACGTGTATGTATATTGTTTGCACTGGCTTTGTCGCCGTGTTTTATGGTAGTGTTATGATCAATTTTCATGATGTCCAAGCCATTTACAATTAATCATCGGTGCTGCAACTAGTGGCTGAAACTTGACTTGGCTCAAATGTATCTTCTCCAGACTTGCCTAGCGTTGTAGAGCAGTAGAAACCATCAATTTTCTAGGTAGGCGGCACTTTTTGCCAGGCAAACAAGCATGTAGCCTCTGTTGCTGAGAGTTCGACTAGCTGCAATCAGCCAGCAGCCCAAAAGCCACGAACAGCTAGCCAACGGCCTACAGACGGCAGCACCTAATAAGGACACGTTTGCGATGTCCAATAGATTGTCCCAATCTTTCACAGTACAAAATAATAACAAGGCGGCAGATTCTCTGATTCTTTTTGTTTGCTCTGAAGCAAATACAATGCAACAAGTGAAATCAAATATAACTCAACACAAATAGCAGGTGGCTTTACCAAATTGCACGACACAATAACCAGAATACCCTTTTGCCGATCCTTTATGTGATAGATCAAATTTCAATTATAACCAATCAGAGAGTAGCGGTCACCTGATTGCATATGAGTTCATGGCAGTAATACACCAGCAACAGAACACTCTGTAATCTCCCGCAAACATTAATTTTACTGTAGGCATTAGTTAGAACCTAGAAGTAGAAGTGAATTGAATCTAGCTCAGTTAGTTGGGTCTATTGTGGTGGAACATAACTCGTATTTTACTGCAAGATTTAACGGCGTTGTTCTTTTAGTGGTAGACGATGTGCCAATAGCTAAGAGCCTAAGATGTATGTGGTGACGATGCTAAATACGATCAAATTTTATGATGTCCAAGCCATTTACAATTAAAAAAAAGAGTTCGACGCTTCCGCCACGAGCGAGCAAGGCTCCGAACGTCATGAGTTGTTACCAAAAAAAAAAGAGTTGGAAGAAGGGGCGAGGCGAGCTCGACGCTTCCGCCACGAGCGAGCAAGGCTCCGAACGAGCAACAGGCTGGCGGTTGCCTCGCTCGAATGAGAGAGCTGGCGGTTGCCGCGCCGTATTTGCTCCGTCGCCAAGTTCCATGGGGAAGGCCGGGTCATGGCTCAAGCCCATTTACCCCTCATCCCAACTCTGGGCCATGGACTGTACTATCGTTATTTGAGCAGGCTTCTACGTGGTTAGAAAATCAATACGGCACTAATAAGTAACTCAAAAATGTGAGCCACTTTATATTTTTATCAAACACCGAAACGGTGTTGTGGCCCGACAAAATGAGCCCATGGGTCGACGTGGGCTGACCCCAGGCCAAGAGCCCATAGGGCTCCGTGCCCGTCAAATCGCCCTTGCCTGCCGTCTCCCGACGCTGCGTCCCCGTCGTCAGCAGCTTCCTTTCCGCGACGCCATGGTTTTGGTACTCCATCCCGGCATCGCCACGTGCGTCGACGTGGCCCCGACCATGGCCAACGGGCCGGCCCGGCACGGCAGGGCCCAGCGTGCCTTCGGGCCGTGCCGACCTGGCTGACAGGCCAAGCACGGCACTGCGAGCCCTTTTCCGTGCCGGGCCGGCCCAGAAAGCATGGCCAAAATGATGGGCCGGGCCAGCCCAAGGCCCATTGCGAACGAGAAAGAGAGGGGAGGGGAGCCGGGAGGCCGGGGCGACGGAGGCGGCCGCCGCGCTCGATTCCGGCATCCGCGAGCGGCGTGCTCGCCGCGTGGTCGTGGAGGAGGCGCCCGGATCCGCGAGGCCGGAGCAGTGGCTCACGCCGTGGAGGAGGCAGCCGGATCTGCGAGGCCGAGAGTAGCAGCAAACTGGACGCGCTGGGGGCGTGGAGGAGGCCGCCGCTGCTCAGGGCCGAGGTGGAGGCGGAGCTCTGGAGGCGGCGGTGGGCCTCTAACTTCAGGCCGCGGTGGAGGCGGAGCTCTGTGCGGCGCGGGGAGGGGAGGAGCCTGATGATGACGCTCGAAGTTGGTCGCGTGGAGGAGGCGACTGGCGAGCCAAGCTTGACGCGGGGAAAGGAAATGAAGGAGGCGAGAGGGGTGGGACACGACCACGTGGGGCGAGTCGAGCTCGAGCGCGGTCGACGACGCTACGAGTCCAGCGTGGCCGTGCGGGGAGAGGAAGGAGTGGTTGAGTGGGCTGGGAATAGGAAGTTGGGGTTAGTAATAGATTGGGCTGGGCTAGGGGTGGGGGTCTTTTAGTAGGCCACCCAGGCACCAGGCCGCCACCGGGCCTCCCAGTAAATTGCGGACCAGGTCATGCCAGCCCAGCGTGTATAGGGTGTGGCCCAGGCACAGCCCTCATATATCGGTCAGTGCCAGCTCGAGGCCACACAACACCGGGCCGTGTCGTGCTTGGACCGGACAAAAAAATCATGCTTGGGTCGGGCTCTCGTGCCCCGGGCTGCATGGCCATATATAGGGGTGTTTGGGGATCGCTTCCACAAACTCGCTTCCATAAACTTCATCAGTGGGCAACTGCCACAAAAAAGCGGAGTTTGTGGAGTACCTCTTTAGGTGCTCTCATAACTCCACCATTTTTCTTGGAGCAGAGTGCGTGGAGCTAAAACCGTTTGGCTAAAAAACGTAGAGCAGAGCTGAAAAACATGGAGCGGAGCAGTCCCAAACACGCCCATAGACCATACCCATCAGTGGTTTTTTCTTGCTTTCTGCCATTCCATTGATCTTCGATTGCTTTCTCTAGCTAGCCTGTTTGCAACTCTGATTTATATGAATGTGGAAGCTCTCTATCTCCATGTTTACAACTCTGATTTATATGACAGCGGCTTGGCACAGGTTTTAAAAATAACTTCAATAGCTAGGAATCCTTTTCCAAATATATTCTCCGAGTAAGTTGAATAGGAATTCTAATACTAATCCAGATAGAAAAGAACAAAAGTAGAAATTAGGCAAACTTATCTTATTATTTTTTGTCTTTTTATTTTTGTTTTTGTATCTTTTTCTTTCTCTGTTTTTGTCCACGTGAATGTTCTAATTTCTGTTAGGAGCAAGAGAGAGCGCACGCAATAGAGACCTACCCGCACATGACTACTCTGGTGAAGGTGAACAACAAAATAGTGTGTTTGTAGGTGCACGAAGGGTACACATATTCAGCCTGTTCGGGAGGCCGTATCGTATCGTGGATTATTTACTGCTGGCTGGTTTGGTGTGAGAGAAAAACACTGTTCCCAAATTTGGAAATTTACGATCGTTCTGAGCAAGCGAACCAAACGAACATGCTAATTGTCGTTGCCGGATGCAAAGATAGAAGAATTGTGAGAAAGATGTTAACATCTTACTAAGAGTGAAAATAACTATCCATTGTAACGCACGGGTATTTTTGCTAGTAAAATAAAAAGAGTTGGAAGACAAGTGGGGCGAGGCTCATGGCTGCTGATCAACGGTGGTGTCCCAGTTTCGTTGCCCTGGCCGGCCGGCCGGCTCCTGGGTAGCGCCGTAGCGGAGGCTCAAGCCCGTTCATCTCACCTCCCAACTCTCATGCATGGATTATTTCGTGCTTATTTAAACCTTCTATCATGAGGTTTGGAAATCAATACGGTATTAATAGTAATTATAGGATTGCAACACATGTGAGGGTGTTTTATCAGCACCAAAATGGTCCAGCCCATATAGTTTAATCAGCCCATGGATTGAAGCGGTCCAGACTCCAGTCCGAGAGCCCATAAAGACTGGGGAACTCAAAATTTGTATTATTTTTTTAGCATCTTAGGGATCTCAAACAACAAAACTCAAAATTAGGAATTTGTACATCTCTCGAAGTCTACAATTTTATATATAAAGTATCTTTATCCAACACCATAAACTAAAGGGAGAATTATCTATTTGGCACTGAAATAAATCAGTGTTTCATATTTGACACTCAAAAATTTAAACTTTCTTATCTGGCACCTAGTTAAAATTTGCTTTCGTAAATGGCACTACCGTCCATTTAGGACAGTAACGGTGCCAAGTGACTGGCAAAATGGCATGAATACCCTGTTTGCAGCAGAAACCCATGGTGCCAAATAGGGAAAGAATAAATAAACAGGTTGTCAAATAAAGAAATCATAAAAGGTTATTTGAATTGGTGATATTACAATTTTTACGAATTGGAAATAAACCATTACTATTTAGGCCACTATAATTCCATTGATGTTTGAAATGTCTTTTTAAACTCTTTATAGACGTTATATAGAGCTCATGAGCAGGTTAATGTATTATTGTATTGCGTAAACTGCCCTTCTACTATTATCTGACATGTGGGCCCACACGACATCTTCCTTTCTTCCCCCACAGAGTCCCCTACGAAGTCGAAGCCCCGCGCACAGATGCCCGCCGCCACAAGTCCGCGGCCATGCCATCACACGCGCCTACGCATCGTACGCACCCAAACTCACGCCCTTGGCGGCGCAGCAACCTACCGAGATACCGCCGGCGCTACCCTGCTGCTCTCCCTCTCGCTCGCGGTTATACCTTTGCTCGCCACGCCATGCGCTCGCCATTGCCGCGCTCAAGCTCCGCCACCGCGTTAACAGCTGCTCGCATGGCCACAACCATCTCCAACGCCACCACCCCATGCCGTGGCTCGTCGAGGAGCCTCGCTAGCCGGCTACGGCGGCTCAGGCCATGGCCCCCCCTCCCTAGGCCGTGGTTCGTCGAGCAGAGGCCGGGGGCGGCCTCCCACGGGGTGGCCTACTCGCGCTCCGGCCGTGGAGCCAGGGCAGCCTCGCGCAGTGGCACAACAGAGCCGGGGAAGAAGGTCGCGGGATCTGGGATTCTGGGGGCTCGGCCAAATTTTAGTCTTCTGTATCTAACAGAGGGGTACATTGGCATAGGAAGAAAAAACTGACACGGTCAAATCAGTCAACTAACAGATGACCAATGAAAATAGACGACAGTTTCATTTAAGAAAGGAAATTTTAACTTGATGCCAAATAAGAAAGTTCAAATTTTCGAGTGCCAAATACAAAACACTGATTTATTTTCGTGCTAAATAGATAATTCTCCCTAAACTAAATATATGATTTTTCTAAGACAACATGCCCTAGTATGTGATTTAATATGTTGCTAGAACTTTATATTTTTTAGCATCTTATAATGATCTTTTATGAGAAAACTCAAAATTAGAAAGTTGTATGAAAAAGATAGAGTCTTTCTAAGGTGGACCTTTGTTGATGATATGTAGGTCGCATCTATCAGTTCCATGCCACGTAGGATAATAGGTTGGGTAAGCGCCTGTTGGGACCTAGTGAGACCCATTACAACTTTAAGGAGCCAAGAATGTATTTTGAAACTTGAGGACCTACAAGATACACAACTTTAGAGATTGCTGATAAATTTTACTCTTTTTGAAAGACTAGCCACGCTATAAAAGCGTCACCTAGCGGTAAGTGCCCGTTGGGACCTAGAGAGACCCATTATAACTTTAAGGAGACAAGAATGTATTTTGAAACTTCGGGACCTACGTGATACATCTAGACAACTTTGGAGACTGCTGGTAAATTTTACTCGTTTTGGAACGGAATGATAGGATGGGGGCGTCCGGTCCTATTCGGATGATCGCACACTGGGCCTATGGATCTATCGGCCCAATAAACCTCGCGCCCGTCCCCTTCCGTTGCTCCTATCGCTAGCCTCACGCTCCCGCTCCTGCCGCTGCTTCACGCGCCCGCCACGCTACTCTTGCCGCTGCTCCTGCTCCTACTCCATGCACCTGTCTTGCTGGTCCTGCCACTACACCATCTGTCCGTACATCGCGCCCTCCTCTGCTCTGTCACCCGTCTGGCCTGACGACGCCGACAGGCTCCACTAGCGTAAGGAGAAGTGTTAGGCCCTAGTGCGGAAGCCCTCCAGCCTCGCATGTTGCTACAGCTTTGACGACCCGATGCAGATGATAGAGGAGGCCACACCAAGATATGATGCATGTTGCAAGCTCACGTTTCAAATGTTTTAGATGTTTTAGAGGTGTGTTTTAAGCATTTCATACGGATGTTTCCAATCTAGATCAGGATGTTGCATATGTTACAATGGTTGTACACGTATGTTGCACTTTTCAGCCGTATGCTGCATAAGCGTGTTTATTTGGATGTTTGCATATGTTTTCACACATATGTTACAAGTGTTTTATCGGGATGTTGTGTATGTTTTGCAATGGTTTTCAAGTGTTTTTGCAAGTGTTTTTTACACATGTTTCAATTATTTCATTTATCTTTTTTGCATGGTGCAAGTGTTGCATTCAAATGTTTCAAAATTAGATCGGGTGTTGCAATGGGATACGCGTGGGAAGCTGAAGGGGGCGTGAGCGGTCCCCCGTGTAGGCACACGTCGTGGGTCGATGTTCAATGGCGCTTGCCCCGTGTAGCGTAACCACATAAAAATAACACACCTTCAGGGGCGCTCGTTTTCCGCTAGACACTAAGCACCCTGAAAGTGAGCTACACCAGACGGTTCCATCGAGCACACCCCAAGGGAGAACTCGAACAATCCATGTTTTTCATCCAAAAACAAATAATGAGAACGCGTTTACAATACTTGGTCCATTTCATATAACGAGAGTTCTCGAAAATACATTATTACAGTACCAAGTTCAGAGTACGGAATTTAAACAGCGGAATTGAAATAAACATCTAACGATAAGATACAAGGATCCGTCTGTGCCCACCAGAAGAATCCTCCACACAATAGCCACTCCTCAAGTTGCACCTACAATAGGGGTAAATAAACCTTGAGTACACAATGTACTCGCAGGACTTATCCGACTAGTGGGAATAATTTCTCGACTCCAAAGGATATGATAAGCTTTATGATTTACTGGGTTTTTCTTTTTGCGAAAAGCTTTACTAGTAGTGAATCCTTATGTATGTGTTTTATTAGCAGCTATGATTAGTTCATTAGCTAACCATTCTATGTAAGCACCTGTTATACTTTCAAGCAAGAGTTGAGCAATCAGATCCATTCATCCTCTTTCATCTTCTAGTTCTTACTACGGTGCTAGACCATAGCCAAGTCGTACCATATCACATGACGATTCGTGAACCAATGTATCACAGCTAGGTACCCCAAAACACACGCCCCGCTTGTACCCCAGTCACAAGCAAGACCAACCCACTACTCTCCTATCAAGGGGTCTAGGTCCCCGTCCAAACTTAAACTCTGAGCCCCCACTCCTGAGTCCTGTACTAAGTGTGGTGCTTAGACCTCCACCATCCTCGCCTCCAATCACTCGGTCTGGAAAGAGCTAAAACCCATGACAAGAGAGCAACAAGCCTTCCTGTTCCCATAAACAAGTATGTGCTCAGGATAATAAGTCTATAACCAGACTACCATCCACAGCAACGGACGGTCCTTAACCGACACGGACAGGAAAAACAGTGTAACCAAGCTATGCCCCGTTGGCCGTGGGACACAACCTATTACACCCACCAATACCCATACCATATCCCTGCCCAATCTCCATTCCTTTCTCTATTTTATCATGAGAGTAATAATAATAATCATTATCTATTGTGAGTAACGGTAGGTTACTCACGCTACCGATAGCCTAAGCATAGCGGCTACTCGACTTATGTTAGTCGGACTCATAGGTAGGTTTATCGATGCATGTAGTTTCAATATAAATCATGTAACGTAAATGCACATCACACATATATATCCAAAGGATTATTCAAAATAAGGGTTATGCATCGGTGCTTGCCTTGGGCAAAGGGTGTCGGCTAAGTCGATCACTGTCGGTGGTTCCAAGGCTTCCTCCTGTATGAGGACCTCCTCCTCGTACTCCTCGATCACCTCCGCGTACTCCTGCTCTCCAGCGGTCACGAACTCCACCAACTCATTCTCTACATGCATGCGATGATGATGCAACACTTATCATTTATGCAATAGCAACTCTTAAAATAATAATACACATACTAAGCTACTAAGCTAGCTCTAATGACTAAGGCACTAAGCTAACTATCATCTTTACCAAGCAAAGTGTTGGGTTCAACTAACAAACACCTAGCTTTACAAATGAATGGTATATCTTTATTTCTACTAATGATTTAATGTATATTTGAAACAAAGAGCATTTAACTACACTTATGTTTAGTCTATTCTAAAGCTACAAAAATTATAGTGAGCACATAATAATACCTCGACGCTGCTATAAAATTTTTAGGGCTAAACCTATCACCAATTTACCGCAAAAATTCCTACAATAATTCTCCTAACAATATTGAACATTTTCAAGTGATTTAATAGCTCCTAGTGTCAACATGCATATATGTGAACTAAGTACACTAACAGATAGAGCATAATTTTAGAAACTTAACAAAATTTGTTTCACAATTTTTTGGACACTTACATGATTTTATATGATTTACCAAAGATCAGCTCAAAAATTATATTAGAAAACTATTTCTAATTCCTTATGAAAAAGAAAAACGAATTCTCCCGTGCGGCCCACACGCGTGGCCCACGAGACGCAACGCACACACTCGCGAGCGCGCGGCGGCCCGCGGTGGGCCCCACGCGGCGGCGGCCTCGGAGGAGACGGCCCGCGAAGGGGAAACCCCCGCGCACTGATGTTTTTGCAAAATAGACCTCGCACTTCTCCCGAATTACAACTAAGTACTAACACTATTTCCCCCCTCTCTCATAACTTCTCACTTAACCCCATGGCCTTTCCCTAATTCACCCGCGCGCACCCCCGACGACTTAGTGCACGGCGGTGTGTTGAGCGGCAAGACTGAGCGCCCTTCGACGGCCACAGGACCTCTGGCTGGCCCACCTAATGGGTCGATCACCATCTCGACCCGAAAGTAGCTACACCAAGCAATGGTGTAGGGTAACACGACCGGTCGGGAAGGCTACAACGCAACAGTGAGCGGTGGCAATGAGCGCCTCGTCCGGCCACCTAGGACTTGCGCGGGCCCACCTAACGGGTCGATCACCATCTCTGACCCGAGCGGCTACGCTAAGCGGCGGTGTAGGGTGACATGACTAGCTGGGGAAGGCTACAGCGGCACACGGCCATCCGCGACGGCGGCGCCATTGTTCTAGTGGGCTGGGGTAGCTACAGGGTCTAATTGATTAGCGCATGAGCGTCAGGAGGATACCATGGAACAGGCTGAGGTGACAGTTGGGGGTGGATGATGACGAAGGAAGGCTGGCCACGTGCGATCGAGTCGTGCGGCGGCGCACCACGGCAGCATGGTCGTGTCAGCGATGAAGGGGAGGCGGTAGTGGTTCGACTAAGGCGCGCAAGGTGGAGAGGGAGTCAAGGCGATGCTAGTGGTGCAGGTGAATTGGCTCGGGAGGGACAATGGGAGAGCTGCCCACACCCGCAGCCGGACACGGCCTTATCGGCACGGCGACAGGGAAACTCCAAAATTGGAGCTCGAACGGGCGCCATTCAAAGTGGGGTGGGGATGGGTAGCTAGGTAGCTGTGTGATGGAGCCAAAAATGCAACAAATCGACTTGAGATGATCACTCCCTGACGAATTTAATGGTGTGGCTCGACGACAGCAGAGAGAGAGAGAGACGGGGCGCGGCAGGTGGGCTCAGCTCGTCCTTGCCTTGGTGGGACGCGGTCATCGTGGCCAAGGGACCTATGTCCAAGCACAAGGGGACGAGCACAAGCATCCATGACCGGCCATGGCCTACACGCCGTAGCGCCATTAATGGCGTGACAACGGCATGCACGGCCAGGGAGGGGGCAGCGCGTTGTAGTGAGTAGACGCAAGTGCGGGAGTGACACGACGGCAGTGGCAGCGACTGCGACCCTGATTGTGTCATGATGTGCGACATGGAGGGCAGCAGCAGCATCAGTGGTAGCCATGGTGGTAGAGCATCAGGGTGCGGGGCTAGCGGCTCGCTGCGGCCGGCCTCGGCCAAGCCCAGGCAACCCGACCGACCCAGCGTGGTGGCATGAGCTGACCGCACGGGACACGGTCATGGGCACGGCGCAGGGTGTCCGTGCGGTGACCGCGTGCATGGCGCCAACCACCCCGAGCCATGTGACGCACATGAATTTTAAAGCGCCCAAAACGACTAAATAGTTGTTCCAGGAGCCAAACCATCTCCACCATTCTCAAGAGGGCATATGAGACTACCAAATTGAGCTATAACACTACACCACCCCTTAACCCAATCTCTCAAAATAAATTGCTAAACATAGCAATTTAAATTTGTGATTTCCAAGTTTGTTGACAAACTTGGAAATTTTCTAAGTTTTTGAGCTGAACTTGATTTCAATTTGCGATTTCTAAGCTAGTGGAAATATTAGCTAGTAATATCATTTTTTGATAGCAAGTATTTCACTGTTATCTACAAAGTTTGTACTTCAAACTTTATTTACGCATCACATATATGTTCTATAGCATTTCTATTCAATAAAAAATAGTTTTAAACCCTACTTGATATACATGAACATATTGAATCAACTTTCGTTAACATTTTTATTGATCATTTTAAGTTACAAAAAATTGATCTACACACTTTATCACATGTATTAACACATAAACATGATGCTCATGATATGTTTTAGTAAATGATTTAGGGTGTAACACTGAGGGTGTTACAACTCTCCCCCTTAAACAAAATCTCATCCCAAGATTTCGTGTGAGTGCCTAGTGTAGGAAAAAGGGTAAGAGTGAGCTTTTAACATAACTATTAGCTCGGCACATCAGGGAGAAGATGGGGATAATGCTCCAAAATATAACTCTCTAGCTCCCAAGTTGCTTCGTCCTCCAAATGATTTTGGCACTGGACTTTATAAAATTTGACCACTTTGTTTCTAGTAACTCTCTCTTTTTTATCCAAGATTTTGATAGGATGCTCAATATAATAAAGATCAGGTTAGAGAGAGAATCCTTCAATTTCCACCACTTCCTCAGGAACTCATAAACACTTCTTTAATTGGGAAACATGAAAGACATTATGTACTGCTGACAAGATATCCGAAAGTTGGAGACGATAAGCAACTGAACCACATCGTTCCAAAACTTTATAAGGTCCGACATAACGAGGAGCTAACTTTCCATGGACTCTGAACCGATGCACACCTCTCATCGGGGATACCTTTAGGTACACATGGTCACCAACTTCAAACAGCAAGGGTCTTCTTCGATTGTCCGCATAAGTTTTCTGATGATTCTGAGCTGCCTTCAAATGACTCTGAATAACACTAACTTGCTCTCAAGCTTCCTTGATAAAATCAGGTCCAAAATAACCATGATCACCCACTTCAACCTAGTTAAGAGGTGTTCTATATTTCTTGCCATACAGAGCCTCAAAAGGTGCCATACGAATGCTTTCTTGATAGCTATTGTTATAAGAAAACTCAGCTAGAGTCAAGCATTCGTCCCACCTCTCTGGAAAAGAGATGACACAAGCCCTCAACATATCCTCAAGTACCTAATTGACTCTTTCTGTCTGACCGTCAGTTTGCGGATGATAAGCTAAACTTCCGAGGAGACTAGTACCAAGACATTTCTAAAGTTGCTCCCAGAAATGAGAGACAAAGACTGACCCTCTATCAGAAACAATGGTAAGAGGAACTGCATGTAGGGTCACAACCCGATCAAAATACAACTTGGCATACTTCTTGGCTGAATACCTTGTATCCACTAGGAGGAAATGTGTGGACTTCGTAAGGCGATCTACAACGACCTAAATAGAGTCATACCCCTTTGTCGTGCGGGGCAAACCCACAACAAAGTCCATTGAAATATCCTCCTATTTCCAAACAGGGATAGGCAAGGGTTGTAGAAATCTAGGCGTACGCATATGGTCCGCCTTAACCCTTTCACAAATGTCACATTCTGAGATGTATTTGGTAATGTCCTGTTTCATATTTGGCCACCAATACAAGTGATGCAAATCATGATACATCTTGTTACTTCCTAGATGAATGGATCACTTGGAGTTATGAGATTCATCCAAAATCTTTCTCCTAAGCTCCTCACTTGATGAAACAACCAATCTATTCTTGAACCTCACTACACCTTGATCATCAATACTAAAATGTCGGCCACGCTCTTCGATGATTAACTTCTTAATGTGAGGAATTCCTGAAGTATCTTGCCTTTTCTCGATAATAATTTGCTCAAGTAGATCTTAGACTAGAGCAATGTGAGCTAGCACCTCCACATGGTTGAGAGACAAAGGTGCCTTTTCAACTTGATATGACTTTCGGCTCAAAGCATCAGCTACCACATTAGCTTTTCCAAGATGGTAATGAACCTCCAAATTATAATCCTTGATTAGCTCCAGCCATCTCCGTTGCCTCATGTTCAGCTCGGACTGAGTGAAAATATATTTGAGGCTCTTGTGATCCGTATAAATATGCATTTTATTTCCCAATAAATAATGCCTTCAATTTTTTAGAGCGTGCACAACTGCAGCCAGCTCTAAATCATGGGTGGGATAATTCAACTCGTGTTTTTTCAGCTGACGTGAAGCATAAGCTATCACACGTCCATCTTGCATAAGCACACATCCCAGTCTAGTCCTTGAGGCATCACAATACACATCAAATGCCCTATCAATATCTGGTTGGGCGAGAACAGGAGCAGTGGTAAGAAAGTGCTTTAGAGCTTGGAAAGCTTCTTCACAAGCCGGACTCCATACAAACTTGACATCTTTCTGAAGCAACTTGGTCATTGGTTGGGCTATTTTGGAGAAGTTAGGAATGAAACACCGATAATAACCAGCAAGACCAAGGAAACGATGGATCTGATGCACTGACTTTGGAGACTTCCAATTTAACACATCTTGCACCTTGCTTGGGTCCACAGAGATACCCTCAGGTGTCAGAACATGTCCTAAAAACTACACTCGATCTAACTAAAACTCACACTTGCTGAATTTGGCATACAACTTGTGTTCCCTTAACCGAGTCAATACTATCCAAAGATGTTGTGCATGCTCTTTATTGTTCTTGGAGTATATCAAAATATCATCAATGAACACCACTACAAACTTGTCCAACTCCGGCATAAAGACTGAATTTATGAGGTACATGAAGAATGAATGAGCATTGGTGAGACCAAAAGACATGACTAGCTACTCATAAAGCCCATACCTAGTAGAGAAAGCTGTTTTTGGTATATCTTGTGACCGGATTTTAATTTGATGGTACCTAGAACGAAGATCAATCTTTGAAAACACCTTTGCACCAGCCAACTGATCGAACAAAGTATCAATACGAGGTAAATGATACTTGTTCTTAATGGTCACTGCATTGAGAGGGCGATAATCCACACACATCCAAAGAGTGTCATCCTTCTTCTTCACAAAAATAGCTGGACAACCCTATGATGAAGAGCTAGGATGGATAAAGCCTTTCTCCAATAATTTCTCTAGCTGCTTCTTCATTTCTGCTAGTTCTTTAGGAGCCATGCGGTAGGGACACCGTGAAATAGGAGCAGTGCTAGGTTCTAACACAATAGTAAACTCCACGTCCCTATCCGGTGGCAACCCAGGTAGATCTTTAGGAAAGACATCCGAAAACTCATAGACCACAGGAATAGAAGCAAGATCAAGAGGAGTTTCAACATGAGCAACAACTGGTAAGGCTGGATCTAAGGGCATAAGGAGAGACATCCTATCCTCAGAAGAAGGAAGCCATAACTCGACAACTCTCTGCTTAAGGTTGAAGACTACCCTATAAACTCACAACCAGTTCATGCCTAAAATTGCATCTATGCCTTACCTAGGTAGCACCATGAACTGGAGGCGGTAAGTGTGAGTGGCTAGCACTAATCTGACTATGTCCGTCCAAGTATTAACACACAACTATGCACCAGGAGTACTGATTCTATAGGTAATAGAAATAGCCATAAGAGATATATTGTGTCTCTGTGCAAACCCCATGCTCATGAATAAATGTGATGCACCAGAATCAAACAACACATATGCTAGGTGGGAATCAATGGTAAACATACCAGCCATCATAGGTTCATTCTACAAAATCTCCTTAGCCTCAGTTAAGTTGACTTGTCCAGAGCGGCTTACGTGCACCTTCTTCTTGATAATCATCCTCTTGACCAGACGGGAGTTGGCTGAAGGCTAGAAAAGCTGCGTGAGCTGTTCTTACAGGACACTCCCTAGCATAGTGGCCCTCCTTGCCACACTTGAAACAAGCACCCGGCTTGTTCCCCTGTCCCTGATGAGGTGGAACTTGCTGTCCCTGAGGCTGCTGCACCTGATGAGTAGGTGCATGGTACTGAGTGGGAGGTGCCCAGTAAGCCTGTTGAGACTGACGGGATAGCTGTCCACCCAGAGAGTGATAGGACATCCTCCTAACAATCTGCACCTTCTGAGGCTATGGGTGACTAGAAGATCCAATGATCACCCGCTTGCGCTTCCACTCCGTCCCGAGAATCACGCTGAAGTCCCTCCATAGCAATGGCTGCATTCATCAAAGCACTAAAAGTCTGATATCCCCCAGTGTACAGCTTCTTTTGCAAGATGCAAGAGAGGTCACGGTAGAAACGGTCCCTCTTCTTCTCATCAGTGTCTACTAGGTCCCAACATACTGTGCAAGATGGTTGAACTTTTTCACATAATCCATCACAGTCATACTCCCTTGCTTTAGATCTAGGAACTCAATCAACTTCCTATTCAAAAACTAGTGGGAATATAGTACTCATGGAAAGCGGTGGTAAACTCCTACCAAGTCACACGGTGGTCCGCCGTACGTGCATGGCATTGAAAGTATCCCACCACGCACCGACCCGAAGCTCTTGTGTGTGGCAAAGCGCACCTTCTGCTCTTTAGTCACAGTTAGCAGCCGAAACTTCCGCATCTAGAGGCTCAGTAGTTGGCGTGAACGTGGGCAGGTGTGTCTTCAGGAAGTCCTGGTAGGAACAGGGCCCCATGGGAGCATGGGAACCACCCCTGCTCCTACCATTGTCATCGATGAAAGGTCCTAATGGCTAGAGGGAAGGTGAATAGCCTATTAAAATTTCTACAACAACACTAAGACAAATGATTAGTCAATAAGATGGTGAAGCGAATTTTGCGCTAGCACTATATTTGGGGTTGCAAGCCACCTACCCAATCTATTTTCTATGATCTCTAGTATATCACAACAAAGCTATGTCACTAATATACACCTAGGTGATCAACCTAGTGAGAGTAATACAATTAAATGATACACTATCTAGTCTTAACTACCACTAGCTCTATCCAAGTGAATGTATAATGAAATACAAGAGAGTGGTAGAGAGGTATACCGCCATGGCAAGTGACCAATGAGTGAATACCAATGAATACTAAGGAGACAATCAATACACAATGATTTTCCCTCTGAGGTTCACTTGCTTGCCGACAAGCTAGTCCCCGTTGTGGTGATTCACTCACTTGGAGGTTCATGCGCTAATTGACATCACATGCCAAACCCTCAATAGGGTGCTGCACAACCAACTCAAGATGAGGATCACACAAGCCACGGGCAATTTACTAGATTACCTTTTGGCTCTTCGCCGGAAAAGATCAAGAACCCTCACAATCACCACAACCTGGAGCCAAGACAATCACCAACCTCCGCTCAACGATCCTCGCTGCTCTCCAAGCCGTCTAAGGTGGCGGCAACCACCAAGAGTAACAAGCCAAACCCACAGCAAAACACAAATACCAAGTGCCTCTAGATGCAAACACTCAAGCAATGCTCTTGGATTCTCTCCCAATCTCACAAAGATGATGAATCAAAGATGGAGATGAGAGGGAGGGCTTTGGCTAAGATCACAAGGTTGCTATGTCAATGCAAATGGCCAAGAGAGTGAGCTAGAGCCAGCCAAATAATATTTATAGACAGTCCCAAACAATAGAGCCATTGGCTCAATTATTGGGCTGACTACGGGATGACCGAACATGCAGGTAGTGTGCACCGAACGCGTCTGATCGCTACGTTCGATTGCAGCCTGACCGCCACATGTCCCATACAAATTGTTTAGCCATTGGCACCCAACGGCTATCTCTGCGCAAAGTAATACTATGTGATAGGACGCGTTGTTAGAAAATGACCGAACCCAGGAGACATAGCGTGAGGTCGAGTCCAGAGAGCTCCTAGAGCCGCTCTGGGACGACCAGACATGTCCGATCACACCGGACCAAATGCTCCCAGTGTCCGATGAATTATTGCGCTGAAAACCCAAGACTTGTTGGTTCACATCGGACGCATCCAGTGTAGCGAACGGATGTGTTCGGTCGCTCTCTGCAATCCTACATCGAGCTATATCACTTTGACCTGATGCTGAATAGTAACTTGTTAGTGTCCGGTCACTCCACTGAGCTAGAATCCGGTCACTTTCACTTAGTCGCTCACCTCGGCTCCAATTTTGGACGTGTCCGGTCACTCTGTGACCAGTGCAACTAACTCCTTTTTAACTCTATCTTATTTACCCTTGCTCAAATGTGGCAACCACCAAGTGTATCACCTTGTGCACATGTGTTAGCATATTTTCACAAATGTTTTCAAGGGTGTTAGCACTCCACTAGATCCTAAATGCGTATGCAATGAGTTAGAGCATCTAGTGGCACTTTGATAACTGTATTTTGATACGAGTTTCATCCCTCTTAATAGTATGACTATCGATCCTAAATGTGATCGCACTCACTAAGTGTCTTGATCACCAAAACGAAAAAGCTCCTATCAAGTTTCACCTTTGCCTTGAGCTTTTTGTTTTTCTCTTTCTTCTTTTCCAAGTCTAAGCATTTGATCATCACCATGCCATCACCATCATCATGATTTTCACTATTGCTTCATCACTTGGAGTAGTGCTACCTATCTCATAATTACTTTGATAAACTAGGTTAGCATTTAGGGTTTCATCAATTCACCAAAACCAAACTAGAGCTTTTAATCTCTCTCTTTTTGGTAATTGATGACAACCCTTTCACAAAGATATGAATTGAAATTCATTTGAATCCATGTTGCTTGCCCAAGGATATTTACCATGTGTAAAAGGATATGGATAAGTTTCATGAATCCCAAATGGTAGCAATTTCTCCCCCTATATATGTACCAAGAGTTTGGATTGTAGCTTGCACATATGCTTAGATAGAAAATATAAGAGACAATGTCTACCAAATGATGCTAAGGTATAAGAGATGGACCTTTGAAGCGTGATACCAATCGGAGTGCACCAATATACCATCCTTAGCACCATTAGTAACTAGACATACACAAAAACTAGAATACCCCATGAGATCAACATTAGAAGCAAGGGTCTAGTTTCCATATAATGAACATAAGTCTAGTTTCTTAACCTATGCATGCTAGTTTTTTTATTTCATCATTCAATCCTATAACTAGCATATACCACGCAAGCATAAATATTGAAATTTAAAACTTGTGTCATGCAAGCAAACATATGAAATGCACATTCAAATGCATCCACCAAGTTTATGAGCTTGCTCCCCCTACTTGTGTGCTCAAAATTTTAATTGATCCCTTACTTTGTCATATCTCTTCCCCTATGTCCATTTCTCAATTTCTCCCCCTTTGTTATCTTTTCACTATCTTTGTACACTATTTCTCCCCCTTTGTCATCAATGACCTCAAAGGTTTAATTTTAAATTGGTTGAGATTATCAATGTCAATCAAAGGGGTGAGGATCATTTTCCCAAATTTGGTCCAATCTAGATCACTTGCCAAAGACATTTAACTCAGTTTGATCCAAGGACAAGCTTCTTCACACCTTCAAATAAGGGTTATCTTGTATCATGTTGAGTTAAACACTTATAGCTCATTTTCTAGATCAAACACTAGGTTTACATGCCCACAAATATGTCATATGCTACCACTAGACCAAATTAAGCATATAAGCAATAGTGGTACCATACAAACATCAAAATCATTTGATTTCCATGAATGAGCCCATTAAATGTGAAAAATGACTAGATGCACTAAACATGTCCTTAGCAAAGATGTATGACATGCCAATCAACTTTTATCTTGGATTGCTCGAAGGAGAGACATGTCATATAAGTGGGGAGGTGCATCAACACATATTTGAGAAATCCAACATGTTCAACTTATTTCTTAGCTTGCAAAACCTTTTCTCACCTAATGGCTTGGTGAATATATCGGCAAGTTTATCTTTGGTGCCTACACTCTCAATGTAAATGTCCCCTTTTTGTTGGTGATCTCTTATGAAATGGTGGCGAACATCAATGTGCTTTGTTCTTGCATGTTGAACCGGATTGTTGGTTAACTTGATTGCACTCTCATTGTCACATAGCAATGGCACTATCTTGAACTTAATTCCAAAGTCATTCAAGGTGGCCTTCATCTAAAGTATTTGTGCACAACAACTACCGACGGATATGTATTTGGCTTCGGCGGTTGATAATGCAACACTATTTTGCTTCTTTGATGACCATGAAACAAGTGATCTTCCCAATAATTGATATATGCCCAAGGTGCTCTATCTTTCAACCTTGCATCCCTCATAATCTGAGTCGGAGTAACCAACTAGCTTAAACTTTACTTCTTTGGGATATCACAAACTAACATTTTGTATATGCTTCAAGTACCTCAATATTCTCTTTGTAGCCTTCAAATGACTTTCTCTTGGTGAGGCTTGAAATCTTGCACACATGCATACACTAAACATGACATCCGCCCTTGATGCGGTCACATAGAGTAGGCTTCCAATCATAGACCGATATAATTTTTGATCCACCATATTGCCACTTGCATCACTATCTAAGTTGCCATTTGTTCCCATTGGTGTACTAATGGCTTTGCTATCACTCATGCCAAACTTCTTGAGCATGTCTTTGATGTACTTGCCTTGACTCACAAATGTACCATTCTTCAATTGCTTGATTTGAAGACCAAGAAAGTAACTTAACTCTCTAATCATGGACATTTCAAACTCATTAGCCATCATCTTTCCAAACTCTTCACAAAAGTCTTGATTGATTGATCCAAATATGATGTCATCAACATAGATTTGCAACACAAATAAGTCTTTGCCAATCTTCTTGGTGAAAAGAGTGGTGTCAACCTTGCCCATCATGAACCCTTTAGAGAGTAGGAAGTCCCTCAATCTCTCATACCATGCTCTAGGTGCTTACTTCAAGCCGTACAATGCCTTCTTCAATCTGTACACATGGTTAGGCTTCTTGTCATCTTCAAATCCAGGAGGTTGCTCAACATATACTTCTTCATTGATGTTACCATTGAGAAATGCACTCTTAACATCCATTTGATAGAGCTTGATGTTGTGGGCACAAGCATAGGCTAATAAGATTCTAATTGCTTCCAATCTAGCAACCGGGGCATATGTTTCTCCAAAGTCAAAACCTTCAACTTATGTATATCCTTGTGCTACCAATCTTGCTTTGTTCCTTACTACTATCCCCATTTTGATCTTGCTTGTTTCTAAAGACCCATTTGGTTCCAATCACATTGTGTCCCTTTGGTCTCTCTACCAATTTCGATACTTGATTTCTTGTGAAGTTATTCAATTCTTCATGCATAGCATTCACCCGGTCAACATCCTTCAATGCTTCATCTATCTTCTTTGGTTCAATGGATGACACAATGAGAAATACTCATAAAATAAAGCCAATCTTGATCTAGTTTGCACACCTCTTGAAATATCACCAATGATAGTGTCCAATGGATGATCCCTTGCAACATTAGTTGGTTGAAAGATTGGAACTTGATTGCTTGCACTTGCTTGATCATTGGGTTGAGATGATGCACTAGCCACTTGATCTTGTTCATTATCATGAGAGCCACTTGTAGTAGCTTGATTTGTATCATCTTGCATATTTGAGTTAGAGAGCACTTGCACTTGATCATCTTCATCATCATTCACTTGTCTAGGCCTCAATTCACCAACATCCATGTTCTTTATGGCATTTGAAAGTGGAATGCCTCTAACATCTTCCAAATTCTCATTCTCTTTGTTGTGAATCCTTGGTTTCATCAAATTCAACATCATGAACTTCCTCAAGAGTACCACTATCCAAATTCCAAACTCTATATGCTTTGCTAGTAGTTGAGTATCCAAGTAAGAATCCTTTATCACATTTCTTGTCAAACTTGGCCAATCTAGTGCCTTTCTTCAAGATATAGCATTTGCAACCAAAGACCTAAAAATATGCAATGTTGGGCTTTCTACCATTCAAGAGCTCATATGGTGTCTTCTCTTTCAATAGGTGACAATAGATGTGGTTGCTACAATAGCAAGCCGTGTTGATAGCTTCGGCCCAAAAAGATTGACTCACATTGTACTCACTAAGCATAGACCTTGCCATATCAATGAGTGTTCTATTCTTCCTCTCAATAAGGCCATTTGATTGTGGAGTGTACTTGGCCAAGAATTGATGTCTAATTCCAAATTCATCACACAACTCATCAATTCTAGTGTTCTTGAACTCACTACCATTGTCACTTCTAACTCTCTTGATGGTTGTTTCAAACTCATTGTGAATGCCCTTAACAAATGATTTGAATGTTGCAAACACATCACTTTTGTCCACTAAAAAGAATACCCAAGTGTATCTAGTATAATCATCCACTATCATAAAGCCATATTTGTTACCACCAATGCTAGTGTATTGAGTTGACCAAAATAAGTCCATGTGCAATAACTCAAATGCTTTACTAGTGCTCATCATGCTTTTCTTAGGATGGGTGTTTCCAACTTGTTTTCTGGCTTGACAAGAGCTACAAAGCTTATCTTTCTCAAACACTACATCTTTCAAGCCTTTAACCAAGTCATGCTTGACCAATCTATTCAATTATTTCATTCCAACATGACCAAGCCTTCTATGCTATAACCAACCCATGCTAGACTTAGTGAACAAACATGTAGATAATTGAGCTTCACTAGCATTGAAATCAACCAAGTATAGATTCTCATATCTAGAGCCCTTGAAGATCAAGTTAGAGCCATCTACACTTACGATCTCTACATCATCTACCCCAAATATGCATTTAAATCCAAGATCACACAATTGAGCAACAGATAGCAAATTGAAGTTCAAGCTCTCCACTAGCAACACATTGGATATGCTCTTGTTATTGGATATTGCAATCTTACCAAGCCCTTTGACCTTGCCTTTGCCATTGTCACCAAATATGATACTATCATAACAATCATTGCCATTGGTATTGATTGAGTTGAACATTCTTGCATCATCGGTCATGTGTTGAGTGCACCCACTATCAAGAACCCAATGCCTTCCTCCGGCTTTATAATTGACCTACAAAAGAAGATCAATTCTTTTTAGGTACCCAAACTTGCCTGGGTCCTTGAAGGTTAGTGACCAAGCTCTTTGGCACCTAGATAGTTTTCTTCTTTGAGCCCATCCATGGTGTACCAGTGAACTTAATTTTCACACCATTTGTACCCTTAGTAAGCACATAGAAAGGATTAATCTTAATTAATGATACATTAGCAATTTTGCTCTTGTTCTTGCACTCATACTCTTTATGACCAACTTGCTTGCAACTAGTGCAAAAACGACCATTGTTCTTCACAAAACTAGTCTTGTGAGGAGCAAAGACCACCTTGCCTTTCTTGGGGGTATAGCCCAATCCCTCTTTGTAGAGAAAATCTCTTTGGCTACCCAAGCACATAAGCAAGCGGTCCTCACCACCATAGGCCTTAGCCAAGGTGTGAGTGAGCTCATTGACCTTCTTCTTGAGGGTCTTATTCTCAACTATTAGTGAGGCATTACATGTGAAACCATCACTATTAGATGAGGTGGAAGTGGAAGTGCTACAAGAAGGATTAGTGGGAGCAATAATGATAGGCTTATATAATGATTCATCAATTAGGTCACAAGTTAACCCTACATTACATGTCTCAACATGCTTCTTCTCATTTTGCTCATCAAGCAAAGTGGAATGAGCTTCTTGTGAGCCTTGCCAAGCTTCTTATGGGCTTCCTCTAGCCTCTCATGAGATGCATTGAGCTCACCAAAGGCTTGCTTAAGGGCTTTTAGTTCCTTACATAGCTTTTATATTCCTTCTCTTAATGTCAAAGTGTTCTTTAGCATCATCTAGAATGTCAAGTAGTTCATCCTTAGTTGGTTCATTATCATCACTATCACTTTCATTTTCATTTTCATTATCATGTTTCTCATCGCTTCCATCATCACAAGTTTGTACCTTAGTGGCCTTAGCCATGAAGCATGATGGAGTGTCGAAGAGAGAAGGTTTCTCATTGATAGCAATGCTTGCAAGTGCCTTCTTCTTGGTGGTCTTGTTATCATCACTATCATCATCATCACTTGAGAAAGCATCACTATCCCAAGTGACCACATATGAACCACCCTTTTTTCTTCTTGAAGATCATCTTGTCCTTCTTCTCTTTCTTTTCCTTCTTGTCCTTCTTGTTGTCATCATTGTCACTATTGTATGGACATTGAGCAACAAGATGATCTTTTGCTTCCGCAATTGAAGCACCTTCTTGATTCTTCCTTGTTCTTGGATGAAGACTTCTTTCTTTTAGCACGGTAGTCCTTCTTCATCATGAACTTGCCAAATCTCTTGACAAAGAGAGCCATCTTCTCATCATCCATCTCATCAAAACTCAAGTCTTCATCTTCACTTGATGATTCTTGCTTTGCCTTGCCCTTGGATGATATGGCCTTGAATGCCACACTCTTCTTCTTCTCATCCTTCTTCTCATCTTTCTTCTCCTTCTTTTCTTTCTTCTCATCATCATCTCTATATGTATCATCGGTCATTATATCTCCGAACACTCGGTTTGGTGTCATGGTGTCCAAACCACTCCACACTAGAATAGTGACCAATGTGCCAAATCTTGAGGGTAAGCATCTCAAGAACTTATGGGAGAAGTTCTTGTCCTCCACCTTCTCACCAAGTGCTTTGAGATCATTGACAAGCACTTGTAACCTATGAAACATCTTCGGCACACTCTCATCCTCCTTCATCTTGAAACTAGCAAACTTCTCCTTGACGATATATGCCTTGGCATCCTTCACAGCTTGAGTGCCCTCAAATAATTCCTCCAACTTCTTTCATGCTTCATGAGCCATCTCAATGTTCTTGATTTGCTCAAATGTTCTCTCATCAATAGCATCATGAATGGCACTAAGAGCAATGTCATTGTTTTGGAGAAGCACTTCTTCAGCGGCCGTGGGGTTCTCCGGATCCTCTATCTCAATCTTGGTCTCCACTACCTTTCAAACTTTCCTATTGATTGACTTGCTATATGTTATCATCTTAGCCTTACAATAGAGATAGTTTGAGCCATTAAATTGGGGTGGCTTCTTGGTATTGTTGATTTGAGCCATTTTTACATCGAAGGTTGTTAAGCCTCAAATCACGGTGACCACAGCTCTGATACCACTTGAAAGGTCCTAATGACTAGAGCGGGGGGGTGAATAGCCTATTAAAAATTTATACAACAACACTAAGACAAATGATTAGTCAATAAGATGTCAAAGCGAATTTTGCGCTAGCACTATACTTGGGGTTGCAAGCCACCTACCCAATTCTATTTTCTATGATCTCTAGTATATCACAACAAAGCTATGTCACTAATATACACCTAGGTGATCAACCTAGTGAGAGTAATATAATTAAATGATACACTATCTAGTCTTAACTACCACTAGCTCTATCCAAGTGAATGTATAATGAAATACAAGAGAGTGTAGAGAGGTATACTGCCGTGGCAAGTGACCAATGAGTGAATACCAATGAATACCAAGGAGACAATCAAGATACAATGATTTTTTCTCCGAGGTTCACTTGCTTGCCGGCAAGCTAGTCCCTATTGTGGCGATTCACCCACTTGGAGGTTCATGCGCTAATTGGCATCACACGCCAAACCCTCAATAAGGTGCCACGCAACCAACATAAGATAAGGATCACACAAGCCACGAGCAATTTACTAGAGTACCTTGTGGCTCTCCGCCGGGAAAAGGTCAAGAACCCCTCACAATCACCACGATCAGAGCCGGAGACAATCACCAACCTCCGCTTGATGATCCTTGTTGCTCCAAGCCATCTAGGTGGCAGCAACCACCAAGAGTAACAAGCCAAACCCGCCGCAAAACACAAATATCAAGTGCCTCTAGATGCAAACACTCAAGCAATGCACTTAGATTCTCTCCCAATCTCACAAAGATGATGAATCAAAGATGGAGATGAGTGGGAGGGCTTTGGCTAAGCTCACAAGGTTGCTATGTCAATGCAAATGGCCAAGTGAGTGAGCTAGAGCCGACCAAACGATATTTATAGACACCCCCAAACAATAGAGCTGTTGGCTCAATTATTGGGCTGACTGCGGGACGACCGGACATGCACGTCGTGTGCACTGGACGCGTCCGGTCGTTATGCGCTCGATCGTGCTTCGACCGCCATGTGTCCCTTACAAATTGTTTAGCCATTGGCACCCAACGGCTATCTCTACGCATTGTAATACTATGTGATAGGACACGGTGTTAGAAAATGACCGGACCCAGGAGGCGCAGCGTCAGGTCGAGTCCAGAGAGCTGCCAGAGCCGCTCTGGGATGACCGAACGCGTCCGATCACACGGGACCCAACGCTCCCAGCGTCCGATGAATTATTGCGCTGAAAACTCAAGACTTACTGGTTCACACCGGACACATCCGGTGTGGCGACCGGACGCGTCCGGTCGCTCTCTACAATCCTGCATCGGGCTATATCACTTTGACCTAACGCTGAACAGTAACTCATCAGTGTTCGGTCACTCCACTGAGATAGAATCCGGTCACTTTCACTTAGTCACCTCGGGTCCAATTTTGGACGTGTCTAGTCACTCTGTGACCAACGCGACTAACTTCTTTTCAACTCTATCTTCTTTACCCTTGCTCAAATGTGGCAACCACCAAGTGTATCACCTTGTGCACATGTGTTAGCATATTTTCACAAATGTTTTCAAGGGTGTTAGCACTCCACTAGATCCTAAATGCATATGCAATGAGTTAGAGCATCTGTGGCACTTTAATAACTGCATTTCGATACGAGTTTCACCCCTCTTAATAGTATGGCTATCGATCCTAAATTTGATCAGTGATCACACTCACTAAGTGTCTCAATCACCAAAATGAAAAAGCTCCTATCAAGTTTCACCTTTGCCTTGAGCTTTTTGTTTTTCTCTTTCTTCTTTTCCAAGTCTAAGCATTTGATCACCACTATGCCATCACCATCATCATAATTTTCACCATTGCTTCATCACTTGGAGTAGTGCTACCTATCTCATAATCACTTTGATAAACTAGGTTAGCACTTAGGGTTTCATCAATTCACCAAAACCAAACTAGAACTTTCAACCGGGGCCTCAACGGGCGAAGCCACCAATACCCTAGGCAAGCAACTCCAAGGCACGGGCGGACTCACGCCGAGCAGCCAGCATCTCCGCCATCATCTCCGCATGGGTCATCGGAGGTGGTGGTGGCGGAGGAGGAGGAGCCAGAAGTAGGGCCTCGAGGTTGTCCCCATTGGTGTTGCCATTGTCCTCACACATGACCAAGTATCACCTGGTCTACCCCAAATACTGGTACTCCCTTGACCAGACCTTAGGTTCATCTATAAATAGATAAGAACCAACCATTTGGGACAACCCTCCAGATTAGGAACAAAAGATTTAGAGAAATGATAAGGCTTTTATTAAAGCATTCTTTTAGGTTATCCTATCAATTCACTAATCCAAATTATACGTGTGTGGGGAGTTTAGTTTAAGCAAGATTCTCTTTTCATGATGCATGCATCGGCCTACCCATTCACTCAAGCCAGAATATAGCAGCATTCGCAAAAAAAATTAGCACATCGCACACTCACTTTCTGCTTGCTAAAAAATTCTTACGCAGCGTAAGTTAGTGTACCTGCAGAAAATTGATTAGATAAAACCAGTGCCGCTATCCTAGATAGACCATATTGCTAGGTCTTATACTTATTTACATAATTTTATCGCATCCTACTTTTCGCAAAGCTTTTGTTGGTCAAACTTAGATTTTGAAAAGAATTTTTAAACTCAGAGACTCAATATTGGCTCTGATACCACCTATGGCAGAACTGTCCAAAATAACACACCTTTGGGGGTGCTTGTTTTCCGCTAGACACTAAGCACCCCGAAAGTAAGCTACACTAGGCGGTTCCATCGAGCACACCCCAAGGGAGAACTCGAACAATCCACATTTTTCATCCAAAATCCAATAATAAGAACAGGTTTACAATACTTAGTCCATTTCATACAACAAGAGTTCTCAGAAATACATTATTACAATACCAAGTTCAGAGTGCGGAATTTACACAACAGAATTGAAATAAACATCTAACGATAAGATATAAGGATCCGTATATGCCCACCAGAAGAATCCTCCACACAACAGCCACTCCTCAAGCTGCACCTACAATAGGCGTAAATAAACCTAGAGTATACAATGTACTAGCAAGACTTACCCGACTAATGGGCATAATTTTCTAACTCCAAAGGATATGATAAGCTTTATGGTTTGCTGGGTTTCCTTTTTGCGAAAAGCATTACTAGTAGTGAATCCTTATGTATGTGTTTTATTAGCAGTCATGATTAGTTCATTAGCTAACCATTCTATGTAAGCACAGGTTCTACTTTCAAGCAAGAGTTGAGCAATCAGATCTATTCATCCCCTTTCATCTTCCAGTTCTTACTATGATGCTAGACCATAGCCAAGTCGTACCATATCACACGACGATTCATGAACCAATGTATCAGTGCTGGGTACCCCAAAACACATGCCCCGCTTGTACCCCAGCCACAAGCAAGACCAACCCACCACTCTCCTATCAAGGGGTCCAAGTCCTCGTCCAAACTTGGACTCCAAGCCCCCACTCCTGAGTCCTAGACTCAGTGTGGTGCTTAGACCTCTACCATCCCCACCTCCAATCAGTCCGTCCGGAAAGAGCCAAAACCCACGACAAGAGAGCAACAAGTCTTCCCGCTCCCATAAGCAAGTATGTGCTTAGGATAATAAGTCTGTGACCTAACTACCATCCACAGTAACGGATGGTCCTTAACCGACACAAACATGAAAAACAATGTAACCAAGCTATCCCCATTGGCCGTGAGACATAACCTATTACACCCACCAATACCCGTACCATATCCCTGCCCGGTCGTTATTTTCTTTCACCATTTTATCACGAGAGTAATAATAATAATCACCTGCTGTGAGTAACGGCAGGTTACTCACGCTATCGATAGCCTAAGCATAGCAGCTACTCGACATATGTTAGTAGGACTCATAGATAGGTTTATCTATGCATGTAGTTTCAATATAAATCATGTAACGTAAATGCACATCATATATATATATATCCAATGATTATTCAAAATAAGGGTTATGCACCGGTGCTTGCCTTAGGCAGGTGGGGTGTTAGCTAAGTCAGTCGTCGGTGGCTCTAAGGCTTCCTCCTGTATGAGGACCTCCTCCTCGTACTCCTGCTTTCTGACAGTCACAAACTCCACCAAATCGTTCTCTACATGCATGCGATGATGATGCAACACTTAGCATTTATGTAATAGCAACTCTTAAAATAAGAATACGCATACTAAGCTACTAAGCTAGCTCTAATGACTAAGGCACGAAGCTAACTATCATCTTTACCAAGCAAAGTGTTGGGTTCAACTAACAAACACCTAGCTTTACAAATGAAGAATATATCTTTATTTCTACTAATGATTTAATGTATATTTAAAACAAAGAGCATTTAACTACCTATATGTTTAGTCTATTCTAAAGCTACAAAAATTACAGTGAGCACATAATAATACCACGATGCTGCTGTAAAATTTTTAGGGCTAAACCTATCACCAATTTACCGCAAAAATTCCTACAATAATTCTCCTAACAATATTAAACATTTTCAAGTGATTTAATAGCTCCTGGTGTCAACATGCATATATATGAACTAAGTACACTAACAGATAGAGCACAATTTTAGAAACTTAACAAAATTTGTTTCACAATTTTTAGACACCTACATGATTTTATATGATTTACCAAAGATCGGCTCAAAAATTATATTAGAAAACTATTTCTAATTCCTTATGAAAAGAAAAAATAATTCTCCACTTATGGCCCACACGCCACGCCACGTGATGCAAAATAAGTGCACGTAATGCGGCGTCTTGGCGTCTTTCTTGCTGCTTTGCAGTCGTCCCCATGCGGAGACGGCTGCGGCACGGGAAACCCCTGCGTCTTTGCGACGTTTTTGCAAAATAGACCTCGTACTTCTTCTGAATTACAACTAAGTACTAATACTATTTCTCCCTGTCTCATAACTTCTCACTTAACCCCCTAGCCTTTCCCTAATTCACCCGCGTGCATCCCCGACGACTCGATTACGGCGGCGGCTGGCGGCAATGCACAAGCGGCGCCTCGTCCCGACCACAGGACTGCAGCGGACCCACCTAACGGGTCGATCACCATCTCCGACCCGGCGGCTATGCTAAATGGCGGTGCGGGGTGACACTGATTGGTGGGGAAGGCTGCCATGTGCGGCCATCCAATGACGCGGCGCTACTATTCTGGTGGGCTAGGATCGCTACAGGCCTAATTGATTAGCGCGTGAGCGTCAGGAGGCTACCATGGACCAGGGCGAGGTGACAATTGGGCGAAGATGACAAAGGAAGGCAATTTGTACATGCGGGTTTGAGCCGTCTGGACGCTTGCATCGTGGCGCACCCACGCGTCGGCAACGATGAAGGGGAGGCGGTAGCGGTTCGACTAAAACACGCAAGGTGGAGAAGCGGGACTCAAAGCGATGCTAGTGGTGGTGAATTGGCTTGGGAGGGCGATGAGAGAGCTGCCCACACCCACGATCGGACGCGGTCTTATCGACACGGCGGTGGGAAACTCTAAAATTGGAGCTCGTAGGCGCCATTCAAGGCGGTGGTGGGGTCGGTAGCGAAGCGGCGTGTGTTGAGCCAACAACGCGACGAATCGACTTGAGATGATCTCTCCCTGACGAATTTAATGGCGTGGGTCGACGATGGCAGAGAGAGAGAGAGACAGAGCCTGGCGGTGGGCTCGGCTCGTCCTCGCCGTGGGGGCCGTGCGTGCGTCGTGGAGGGACCTAAGTCCAAGCACGAGGGATGAGCGCGGCGTCCACGACCGGCCATGGCCAGCGCACATGAGCCATTAATGGCGTGGCGATGGCATGCACGATCACATGCGGACGACACCCAACCGGGCCGGGGGAGGCGGTGCGATCACGGTAATGAGCGACGCGATCTTTGGAGTGACACGACGGCAATGGCGGCAATGCATCGCATCATGATTACAGCTATGCGTTGCCGACATGGAGGGCGACATGGAGGCAGCGGCGGCGGCAGCCACGTTAAGCGAGCAACATCGGGCGAGGGCGGCTGCTTCGGCTCATGCGGCGACCTCGGCCAAGACTAGGTGGCCCGACCGACCCGGCTTGGTGGCATGGGCTGATCAGCAGCGGACCTTGATCATGGGCGCAGCCTAGAGGTGGTTCTTGCTGGTGACCACGCCATGCAGCGCCAACCATCCCGAGCCATGTGACGCATATTAATTTTAAAACGCCCAAAAGCGACCAAATAGTTGCTCCAGAGTCAAACCATCTCCACCATACTCAAGAGGGCATATGAGACTACTAAATCGAGCTATAACACTACACCACCTCTTAACAATCTTTCAAAATAAATTGCTAAACATAGCAATGTCTAGGCTGATGACAAACTTGGAAATTTTCTAAGTTTTTGAGCTGAACTTGATTTCAATTTGTGATTTCTAAGCTAGTGAAAATATTAGCTAGTAATATCATTTTTAGACGCGACAAGTATTTCATTTATTATCTACAAAGTTTGTACTTCAAACTTTATTTACGCGTCACATATATGTTCTATAGCATTTCTGTTCAATAAAAATTAGTTTTAAACCCTACTTGATATACATGAATATATTGAATCAACTTTCGTTAATATTTTTATTGATCATTTTAAGTTAAAAAAATGATCTACACACTTTATCACATGTATTAACACATAAACATAATGCTCATGACATGCTTTAGTAAATGATTCAGGATCCGCGTGGCCGCGAGATGCAGGCATTGGCTAGCAACATCCGGCCGGCACGGGCCCATGCATGGACGCAGGAAAACAAACTACAGCTGTGGGCGTCCGGGCGCTAACAGTGCCGTTTTTGAAAAAACCAAAAACCAGCCACGCTATAAAAGCATCGCCTGGCGAGGGGTCATGGTGGAATGGATGTTCATGGAGTTTGGATCTCCTTTTACTTTAGAGAAGTACATTGATTTGCCCCGGTAAGAGTAGATTGGGTGATGATTATTGGATTGGAAAAACAAAAAGAATTGGAACAAGGTGTTTAGGCGAGCCCTTCCTCAAGCCCAATTTCACCTCATACCAACTCTGGGACGATGGCTAAGATATGCTTATTTGAGTTTGCTCATGTTTGGTTAGAAACACAACACGGGATTAACAACACAGGACACGGACAATCTGCGGCACGGTACCCTCGACTGCTCCTGTGCCTTGGCTGGAAGTTGTTTTTTTTTCTTTTTCTTTTTGACACAAGCCTGGGCGTTGTTGATCTGGGCCCCACCTCTCCCGGTCCTGAGAAGCCTTCCCCTTCGGTGGTCTTTGGAGACAGAGACCACTGAAACTCCGAAAGGTACAGTTGTCCCATGTTCGTTTGAGTTTATTCGTAACTACTTTTAGTCATAGAATAGTATTTTTCTCTCACAACATTTTGAGATAAGTATCTCAGCATAAGCTAAATTTCAGATGTCGTGAACATGGTGAGTATGGTTTGAGGATGTCCGAGCGGCTGCGAGTTGCGACCATCTCTAGCACCACATTTTGATCTAGAATATTTGGAGCTAAAATAAAATGTGCGATCAAAAGTAGCTATAAGTCTGGAACGCTTTTGCAAGAACTCTACGTGTTCGCTGGATATGGTTCTCTAGTCACATGTGGACCGACCTTGGGAGAGAAGGCAACTCCCGCCTCCCGGTCCCGGTGGATGACACAGACAAATCACTCTTCAACACAGCCACTGCTATAACTTGAAGATGAGAAGAAGGCAGCCTTCTGAACATCATGATGGCCACAAAGACAAGCATGGACAATGTTGTTCCCAACCATTTATAAGCGGAGAAGGATAGCGACTTGTCTTCCTTCGGCGCTGGCACCCTCGGTACCCCCTCCTTCTTGGCATGCGTTAGAGACTACACGCACTCTGACGTCCCGCCGTCAGCCCTGCCCAACCATTGTCTCCCACCGCCCGGTAATTGCACCCCTCCGCCCGCCCTATCACCGTCTGGGCTACCACCACCGCCATGTCACAGTTGACACCCCAAATCCTTTTATAGCCGTCGGTGATTGGATCCCCCAACCCCCGAACCCTAACACCCGTGATGTGTGGTCTATGTTCCGCGCGTAGACTTTGTGTTTATAAGCACGGCAAGAGAAAAAAAAAAACAGAACAGTGGCTGAGGCACTGGCAGATAACAAGTGGATCAACGACATTGATTATGAGCTGACAGTTGACTTAATTGTAGAATATGTAGTCATGTCGGGATTAAAGCAAACATGTCAACATGCAAAACACATCAGACACAATCGTATGGGTGGGCACGGTAGATGGACATTATTCGGCAAAATCAGCATACTCTGTGCAATTTGAAGGACAAATAAAATACCCATCAACACCTAAAATCTGAAAGACCAAAACACAACCCAAATGCAGATTCTTCGTATGGCTAATCCTACAAGATAGAATTTGGACAGCTGCAAGGCTGCAGGTGAGAGGATGGCCAAACTGCTATTTTCTGCCAGCTCTGCATCAAAAGCTTAGAGACGACGATCACCTATTTGTCGAATACCCATATTCAAGAAACATCTGGACGACGGTTGCGGCCTAGTTAGGAAGGAGAAGCTTATGTCCCTTGGTATGGAGCTGTGAGGACAACTTACATCAATGGTTCAACGGCCCAGATGTTCATGAAACGGCTATGGCCAAAGCAGGTACAACAGCACTGCCCATGCTAACAATCTGGGAGATATGGCGGGGGGCATTGACCATGTGTCCTCCCTATGCAGTCTATAAGTTTTAGTCTCCTTAAAACTGATAAAAAGAGTTAGTAGAAAGGGTAAATATAATTTAAAGGGAGTTCTTATATTTCAAGTGCTTGAATTTTTAAGAAATTTTGACAACAATCTTACCCAAACAACTAGTACAACTACGAGGATAATTCACTTGGTCCTGCAAACTTTTTTATGTATATGTTGCCTCAACAATAACAAAAAATACAGACATCTGAGAAATAGGACAGGTGTAATTTATAGTCTTTATTTTCCTTTGAAGAAATAAATTAAGAGCCGGTAGTATGGGTAGGGTAAATATAATTGATAAGTTTTCTTTTCCTTAAAAATAAAAAAAGTTGACATAGAAGGTAATAAAACCTACTCCCCGTTTCAAATTATAAGTTATTCTAATTTTTTAGAGAGTTAAAGCATCTCAAGTTTGACCAAATTTATATAATAAACTAATAACATTTATAATATTAAATAAGTATTATTAGATTCTTCATTAATTATATTTTAATAGTATATCTATTTGATGTCATAAATCTTTGTAATTTTCTCTATAATTTTGGTCAAACTTGAGATGCTTTGACTCTCCAAGAAAGTTAGAATGACTTATAATATGGAACGGAGGGAGTATAAGTTCTATTTTCCTTTATTTGTTTTGGTAAATATAGCCTATAAGTTTTCTTTTCCTAAGAAAATAAAAAGGGTATAATATATATTTTGCTTAAAATAAGAAAAGTTAGCAGGAAAAGTAAATATAATCTATAAGTGTTAAAAATAACAAAAAAAGGGTTGATAGAAAGGGTAAATATATCAATAATTTCCTTTTGCATAAACAAATCAAAGATTTTTAAATAATTATTAAAAAAAGAAGTTGGTAGGAAGGATAAATAGTAGGCGAGCCCGAACAACAAGTCCAACTTTACTACAGCGCAACCCTAAGGGTAGGAGCACCTCCAAAGACTCTATATCCTCCCTAATTGCTACTAATGAAAATCTTTAATGAAAAAAATACCCATCCAACGACTTCTTTAATTGGTTATCATATATAGTCATCTTTTATTCTCGGATTTCTCGCTAGCCAAAGTTAGAGATCGAGAATGGTTCTATATAGTGCACATAAGATATAAAAAACTATTGGAGAGTGGAAAGATATAGAAAGCAACTTTTATACAAATAACTTTCTAAATGATGTTTAGAGGATGAGCCTTAAAAAGAGTCTTGGAGATGCTCTTAAGGGCCTTGGCTCGTAAAATATTCAGGTTAGAATGGGACTTACGAAGTTGACATGTCAATAGGAGTTTTGTTAGCAAAAAGTCTCCAATATGTAAATTCCCAGCATATACTAAGAGCATTTTCGAGAGATTTTTTTAAATTTACGCTCTAAATTATTATTTAGGGGTATTTAAGTAAAAGTTACTTTTTATATATTTGTATTTTCAACAACTTTTCTATATCTTGTATGTACTAGAGAGCCATCCTTGTTAAGTCATCTTGGCTAGCGAGAAAACCGTAATAGGGGATGTCTATGTTTAGAGATCAAATAAAGAGAATGTTGGAATGTTATTTTACCAAAATCTCTATTCTTATAAATTAGGAAAATATAAAGTGTCTCTCAGAGTTGCTTTAGAGTGGGACTCGCAACAAACAAACCACTAGGTAGTTAGGTGAGCAATCAATGTGAGTGGTGAGAGAATGAGAAAGGTGGGATGATAAAGAAAGAAAACAACCCGATGTAAAATGGTGCTAAACCAGCGTCTTCTCTCCAATATATTGCACCTCGTTTATTTTCTCTCTCTCCTCTTTGTACCGACCTAGAATACCCAATGAACCAGCCCTAAACTTTATTCATGCAAGATGTTTCTAATCTAATGAAAATCCTTATAAAAGAAGTGATTTCTCCTCCTCCCAACTCTAATACACCGGCGTGTTTATTTAACACATGTTTCCATGCGATAAAGAAAGAAAGTGATACTGAAATGATAATGATGTACTGAGGACATCCATCCGCTTGGATGCGCTCTCTCAAAAAGACATGTCATGCCGTTCGCTTTCGTCTCCTCTGCCTGCCGCCAAGCGTACATCCCCTGACGCCTGCACCCATCCTATGCCCGACCACCCCTCCGCCTCATTGCCACGACCATCCACCGTCAATTTTAATCAAGCTCGCTTGATCGCGACCACGGCGTGCACCACGCCACCAAAGAGAAGGTCGTCGCGGTAGGGACATCATCTCTCACTACGGCCAAAGACACCACGATAGGAAAAGAAGCGTATGTTGCAAATGTATGTTCAAGTGTTTGATTGTTTCGGGTATGTTGCAAGTGTTTTATATGGGTGTTGCAAAAAATAGGTGAGGATGTTGCATATATTGTAATTGTTTCATAGGTATGTTGCAAGCGACTATTCAAAATATATTTCATCTGTTTCAGACGTATGTTGCAAGTGTTTTATATGGATGTTGCATATGTTGTAGTGACTATACACTTATGTTGCAAAGCGTATATTCTAAATGTTTCATCTGTTTGATGCATTACATTGCGGTGAATATTTTATGTTGCAAGTGTAGACCGCTGGCATTGGTGTCGAATGAGGGCGGTAGGCAACGCAGAGGCCAACAACACGAGGAGAAAGGCGTGAGGCGCCACCGACGGTGTAGGGGAGGACGCGTAAGGCCCGTCTTGGCCGATGTCAAAAGAGGCATGTGCGATTTCTCGTGAGAGAGTCCTGAACGCGGTGGAGGTGGATCGGCGCTCGATGCATCCGTGTGGGGATTGAGCCGAGGTGAGGGCGCTGAGTCATCCACCATCCAGCGGCGTCAAAATTTGGCGTGCGGCGGCCTTACCGTCTGCGGAGCCGAAGGCGATAGGGAGCAGCGTCCGGACGCGGCGTCGAGCCAGGACGACATTTCTGGCGAACGCCGCGGAGATGCCTGATAAACCGTTGAAATTTCGGCTTATGCTAATGTTTATCTTTGATTTATTTATTGCGAAAAGAAAAACAACATTCGTCGAAAAGTAGCGTAAAGCAGTTCAAGCCGATCATAATAATCGTACGTAAGGTTCGAGGCTTGGGCATGGACGCCCTAGATTAGGCCTCTGCAGCCTTGCCATTGCGAGCACGTAACGGGAATTCTAGCCCCAAACCACGGCTGCCTGACGCGACTTGCACGCCAGGATTTCGGCGTAGAACTCTAAAGATTCCCCGTCGCGATTAAAGCCACACGTAATCCCGATCCGTTAACCTCGGCCAGGCTGAACTGAAACGACTCCCTTGGACCCGCACGTCCTTTTGCAGCACCCTTCCAGCCGTTGATCTTTCCTCGACGCCTCTGATCGCTCCACGTACGGCGCCAGCGGGCCCATCCAGCCGGGCGGCCGCAATGATTCCTCCCGTCGCCCTCCCGAAAGCGAAGCTGCTGCTGCGCAGATAAAGGAGGAGGCCGCCATTATCGCAGCACGCCGCGTCATCTAATCGAGGCGAGAGAGAGGAGGAGGAGCAAAACGGAATAAATCTTCATCAAGCAACAGGAAGCGAGAGCGAGGGATTTCTTTTTTCCTCTCTCCTGTCCGGCGACGCCAGGTGAATCGCCAGCCGGCCGGTGCCGGCCAAGGCTAGGGTTCCGGGGATCGCGGGCTCGACTTTCGTAGCCTAGCCGCCGGCGCCGGCGCGCGGGAAACCGGATGCTATGCTGCTGAGCTGCGGGTCGCTGTCCTCCTGGGTGCGCCGCTTCGTCGCCTGCGTTGCGTAAGCCACCCTCTTTCCCGCCCTCCCCTCTACTACGCGCGGTCAGTTGATTGCTGGGCTTGTCTGCTTCCTGCTGCTCCGATGTGATTGGCCGTGGATTGGGTTTACCTGTATCGACGCGATTCGCTCTGCGCTGTATCCCTTGATGAAATCTGTTACCGTGAGTAATCTCAATATCTGTTTAAAATGGATAGTTAGCACTTAGCAGGCTCCAAAATGGTTGTTAATCTTAGAACCCAGTTAACTCAACCCAACTCATTAAAGGAACAATAGAATGGCCTTTATTACAGTTAGCTGTATGAAATGGGTGATTGATTTGCTATGTTATTATTTTTTTGAACGAAAATTTGCTATGTTATTCTGGTTTCTTCTACACTGCCCATTATCTCTGATCATCATATTTGGTGGTCTTCCAGCAATGCTGGTTATCGCCTCACACTTCGTGATTGCTCTTAGGCTTGCAATCAATGTCCTCCACAAGTAACCGGAGCGATAGAAAAGAAAAACATACGTATTGATGTTTGCTCCCTTCTATTAATATTCTAGTGTATCATTTATTTGTTACCAGGGTAATATTTGTCGACACATGCTCGATCGAGGCTGCTTCAGCACAGCACACCAGCCCCAAGCTGCAGTGGCGGAGCTTGGCCAATAAAAGAGGAGGCCAATATAATATGAAATATGAGAGGGAGGGGTAGATTAGTATTTCATTAGCACTAATTAAAGTGGTGAAACTAAGACATTCTTTAATATTTTTCTATTTTTTTTTTTTTGGGCGGGCGGGCATGGCCCACTATGGCCCCTCACTATCACTAAGCTCCGCCTGCTGCCAAGCTGAACCTCCTCCACACAAATGAAACACAAGTGATTGGTAAAGGCAGCCCCTTGCTTCTTTGTGCAGCCACATAAAAAGCATGCCCAAAAAACTCATCATCACTCAGGGTCCAGATTGGAGAACTAGGGAAGTGAATGGCTCTATCAACCATCCATGCCTGAACTGCATTGCCTCCCTCACAGTTTACATGGGACATGCCCTTGGCACTAGAATTAGTCCAGGTAGTTTCCACGCCATGAAGCTCTCCCACTTTACTGGTGCCACTCTGATCTAGATCCCCTGCTCCCCTTATAACCTAGAAATGGTGCCATAGCTGACTAAAGTAGCACGGATGTCCTCGTATATTAAAATCACTGGTATTGCTCTGAGCTTGACATCCAATCTAAGTATCAACTCAAATTTTAACCACCAGCACCACAGTAACAATATCCTCCAGAAGGTTCTTTGACAACAAGCCCATTAAGCAACAGAAAATGAATAGTCTGGTCATGCCTAGCAACTTACCATTCAAGACTAGAACACGCTAATCTTGGCCAAAGTAGGAGCAGGGCATCAAGATCATCCTTAGCACCAGGAAAGGAGAGATTCATGAGCCTGGCGATCTTGCTGGCCGGGTGATGATGCCAACTTCAAGGGCATGTCCCATATGTTAATCATTGAAGCAGTTAGTGAGGTCAGGGCATGGCAGGATGAAAAGGCCCTTTCCTTCTGTTGTCCAAACTCCCAGTGATTGTAAGTTTCTTGGGTGTCAGCCATGTGGAACCGCCTGGTGGATCACTTGTAAATCCGAGGAGGTCCAGCACCGGGCTGTTGAGCTTTGCAGTGTGACCTCGAGGGTGCATGTTTGTACTATTTACTTATTGAATGTCCTATAATTTCAGACTGATGAGTTCAAGCTGGGCCTAGGGTTGGTTCTGAACTTGTACTATTCTACATTTGGAATTATGTACGCACTTGTTTGTAACCGTAGCCTTTTTTATTTGTGCTGTTACTCGTCAAGTACCTTGTAGTACTAATCATGTCTTGGTCAATCCTGGCTTTTAACAGAGCAGAGGTTGTTTTGGTTGTGCCCAACCTACTCCCGATAATAGCTGCTGATGAGCATTACTACAAAGGTTAAGAATTCGAGGGCGCCAGTAAAAAAGCTGGCTAATTTATCTAACGACTTTTGGAGTTCAAGCCACGCATTTGGGGGAGAACAGTGTTTACTGCAATCCTTTAGCATAGTATGTTCTCAATCAGCACAGCAGCACAACTCTAATGATCAGCATGCTTCTGGAAGTAGCAGCTCCTCAAATGAATTTGTAAATCAAAGGTAAACTAGCTAATATATTCATACATCTCCAGAACAGATGGTGCTCATGTCAATTTATGAATTGCACTAATTTACAATGTTTGATTGTTTGTTCCATA